>OX381709.1:5843555-6144517 GCA_947462335.1 Harmothoe impar | reverse complement strand
TTGAATAAGGCTGCAGGCGACTTGGAACAGAATCAGGCTGCAGGTAATTATTCCACTTCTGCCCATTCAGGTATGGTACACAGATAGTTAATTAACCCTCTAAGGATGGCATGATGCATTAATGCATCATGCCCTTAGTCGTCATGATACATGAACGCAGCCCTGGTGGGTAACTCGTTGACCCTACAGCGTTCAAACACTGCCAAATGGTCGGCTTGATGCACCGATGCGGCAGCACTGGCAAGTAACACGCAGGGGCTGCATTCGTGCATCAGACAAAGAATGACCCTTTTAATGACACACTGTTCTTATAGGGTTAATCATTGACTGAGAACCACCTGAGGGTAGGCGCACATCACGCAGGATCAGCAAACTCTACACACAATAACAACATAGCAATTCATTCATTTACTGTGGAACTCTTCAGGTGCAACTGTACTGTACCAAATGCAGCTTAATGATCTAAGGATGGCATCATTTATCAATGCATCATGCCCTCGGTTGTCATGATGCATGAATATGGCCTTTGCGAATAACTCGCCCGGGCTGCATTCAAGCATCATGCCGACCCTATGCGGTCGGTACACTCCTGAAGGGCCGGAATGCAGCACGGGTGAGTCACCTGAGTATCGTGACGGCAAAGGGCATCTTTTAGCGACGTATCATCCTTAAAGGGTTGAGCGCCCATTAATTAATAGCCTTGAGCCTAATAAATACTCGCATACAGCCTTCCCCTCCTGGCCGTCCACTTTCGATGCCTGTCTGTCTATCTAATAACCCATTCATTAAGTCTATAATACTAGTTATTGTAGGTTTCTATAGGTATTATGTGCATGTGTCCGGGCCTGTGCCTGGTTATCATACCCTAAAACCTCACGTATAAGCCTCCTGTATTAGCTGCACCTAGACTTTGGCAATATCCTATAAGCCACACTGTGGAATATGATTACGGTGACTTCAGTACTGTAGTATACCTATAAGCCACACTGTGGAATATGATAACAGTGACTTCTGTACTATGGTATACCTATAAGCCATCAGGGGAATATGATTACATTGACTTCAGTACTGTAGTATACCTATAAGCCGCACTGGATAAACTACTTATCTACTACATACAGAACCGTTTGATGAGGCCAAACTGTCGGATGAGTTTTTGAGAAGTTAGTCATCACCTGGGGATTTCAGGGTACTTTTCAAATTTACACTAATATAGGCTACCTGGTCATAGAGGTGCACCAAGGATAGAGGTGTGCTGGTCATAGAGGTGCACCGGTCATAGAGGTGCACCAGCTTTAGAGGTGCACTAGTCACAGAAGTGCACCGGTCATAGAGGTGTGCTGGTCATACAGGTGTAGTGGTCATAGAGGTGCACTGATCATAGAGGTGCACTTGTCATAAAGGTGCACTGGTCATAGAGGTGTAGTGGTCATAGAGGTGCACTGGTCATAAAGTTGTGCTGGTCATAGAGGTGTAGTAGTCATAGAGGTGCACTAGTCATAGAGGTGCACTAGTCATAAAGGTGCACTGGTCATAGAGGTGTAGTGGTCATAGAGGTGCACTAGTCATAGAGGTGCACTGGTCATAGAGGTGTGCTGGTCATAGAGGTGAGCTGGTCATAGAGGTGCACCATTCATAGAGGTGCACCGGTCATAGAGGTGCACAACGCATAGAGGTGTGCTGGTCATAGAGGTGCACCGGTCATAGAGGTGTGCTGGTCATAGAGGTGAGCTGGTCATAGAGGTGCACCATTCATAGAGGTGCACCGGTCATAGAGGTGCACAACGCATAGAGGTGCGCTGATCATAGAGGTGCACCGGTCATAGAGGTGTGCCGGTCATAGAGGCATGCTGGTCATAGAGGTGCACCAGTCATAGAGGTGTGCCAGTCATAGAGGTACATCAGTCAAAGAGGTGTGCTGGTCATAGAATTTCAACTTGTATTGATGTGGTATGCCACAGTGAAGGGCTCAGATATAATCCATACTCTGCTTTAGTATTCACTGTGTGCATTCATTCAGAGGTTTATATGAGTCATCCCTTTGTGTTGACTCATTTAACCCTTAAGCTAATGCATAATGCCTTAATGTATCATGCCCTTGGTCATCATGATGCATTAATGCAGCCCTGGCGAGTAACTCGCCAGTGCTACATCCAAGCATCATGCCAACCTTATGGGGTTGACACACTCCCGAAGGGTCGGCATGATGCACCAATGCAGTACCGGCGAGTTACTCGCCGGGGCTGCATTGGTGCATCTTGACGACAAATGTCATCTTTTAGCAACATCCGCCCTTAAAGAGTTAACTTATTGTTAGCTTCTAGTTGGAGTAGGATCAATACTCACTCTCACGGGCTACCACTGAGCTAAACCTCAGGGAGGAGGTTAGGTGTTTCTGTTTACAGAAACAGGGTAGTCAACGCCAAGTTCCCCGTCTGCTTTGAGCAACACATTCTAGTAAAAATGCATGCATTTGGAGGCATTAAAATGCCACAATCTCATGGATTTGCATAATAGATAATATTACTGGGATGCAGAACACACAATTTTGCATTAAACTGGAGATATACCCACATTTAGCAAAGTTACCCCTCTGCCTGGTGTCAACATTGCTGCGGTCCTTAAAGCACATGGCCTGCATACCTACAACACTGTGGGGGAGCAGGGGAGGACAGGGGTCTGTACAGAGGTAGCTCAGGTAGCCAGTGTAGCAGTCTGAGTGGCCCACACTGTCCTACCTTACGGCAGGACTAGGACTCTGCTTGGAGACAAAGGTAAGTTGGTGTGCTTGCTCTGCCTACATGACATTCATCAATGCTACACCACCAACGGGACTGATCCTTTGAGGGATTGGTCATTTTTTAACAGCAGGGTTCTAGGTAACCATAGCAACAGGAAATCAAAACAATAATGCCTAATAATTGATGCCAAAACATTCTCATCCTTACTGATACTCTGAATACATGACAGAACAACCAACATATGTCCACAATATATTCTGTCCTCAATGTCAAAAAGTCATTGGAGTGGGTATCCATGGTGACGCATCATTTCCATGACAACCACCATTTTAACTCAAAACATGATTTTAACTGACAATATATTTTGTAATGAGGAAATTGTCTTTTATTAACATGATATGGTCATGTGATATCTCAAAGTAAAGGTCTCACTGAGATGCATGATTTTAACTTTGTTCCACAGTTGTCATGGGTACTGGGTAACCATGACAACTTCCCCCCATGTTAGTGGGGACCTCCATGATGGGGGCATGAAAGAGTAAAATAACTTGCTGGTGGTCTTTCTTGTGACCTTTCCTCAGAGCCCCATGTCTGAGATACCAAAGGCTATGGTTTGTCTGTCGTTGCCTACTATAGTACTATCCCAGGTACGTAGGACCATGCAAATAAAAGAACACATGCTATCCTTTGAAAAGAGCAGGGGGTGTGGTCCGGTAGCGGTTTCCTCCCACACCTCATAGATGCGGTCATTCATTTCATACATTCAATCATCCATAGATGCAGTCACTGCTGTATTAGGCAAGCAGCATGTAAATATCTGTCTCAGTGCAAGGCAAGACTACTACTATTTGTGGAAGGCTACCTTGCTAACTTGAGATATGTCCTGTGAGGTACTTGTTGTATGTCAGGACGTTAAACAAATTGATCAATCATTCAAATCAGACCATGACAACTGGAAATCAACAATTAGTTCATAAAGATTGGCATGGAAGTAGTTCAAATTACCACTCCCACATGCTTTTAGGCACTATGTCTCTCTGGTCAGTGTCTGCAACCCAAATACCCTGTGCCTGCAGCCTTTCATCATCCATGGTAACCACCATAATCTGACCCCTGACCTCCATCCCCACCAACTTTTACTGGCCGGACCCTAGTGAACAACATGCCTCTTGCTTCAAAATCACCACATGTACATGTTGAACTTGCTGCCAGAATTAACTGAGGAAAAGTTGATCCAGGGCAAGCACACCATGAAACATGTCAGTTCCAATGCAATATGGTTTGTACTGACTGACATAACCTCAAATGAGAATGCCACACCATTTGGCACTGATCTTGCTGTTTGCAGCTGTTAAACACTATAAAAGACATGGGGAGTAATGATACGCTGTCACCAACATACACAAGGAATAAACCCATCCACACATAACAAAATACGAAAAGGACAGAAAGAAGCTACATGAATATCAATAGCCATGTTCACATCAAGCATCAAAATGGCATTCAGTCTCACTGTTTAACATTGTCAGAGAAATATTGGCCGAAAAGTGCCAAGATGAAGTTGGCAAAGTTTTCTATGGAAGATTACATGAGAAAGCTTTCAGATGGTTTCCAAGACACCGGTCGAGTCACTGCCATGGCCATGAACTGACAAAGGTCATAGATAAAGGAGGCAGATTCACTTGATATAGAAGTGTCAATGGGTCAATTGGAATCAATTAGGCTCTATTGATCTTAATTCACAAGGTCTGCTCAAATTCAAAGACTCCTCTTTGATCAGGAGAATACGGCTAAATTATCGAGCATCAGAAATGAACAAGCCAAAGCAATCATGACCAATCAAGCTATGACATCTGTGTAGTGAATATATAAAAAAATACATGTCATCTCTTATGACACCAGTGTCTTTATTCTGCTAAGCTGAGGGGGGGGGCTATGTCTTCAGAACCTCCAGAACAAGACCCTCTGCTATTTGACTGGTCTTCGCATACAGCAATGAGGTGTTAAATTATCCCCACATCGTTGTCAAATGTGATTCATATTCCTCCATCAACTATCCTCAAAATGCTTTGCTGTAACTGTTTTTCCTCAGACCCATGCTGTTCATGGAGATGTTACTTGCTGATGATTGAACTGAACAGATATGTGGAAATGTCAGATCATTGATTGACATACTTAATGTCCCATCCAAATGAGGCTATGGTGGACAATCTGGAGGAGGGAACCATTGTAGATGACAACATTGATTGTAGTATTCAGTGAGATACACTGAAATCCCAAGGTGACTTCAAACTACTCGAAAACTCCTCCGCAATGATGAGTTTTGCCTCATCAAATGATTAGGACCCCAGTGAGTAGTTTGGCCTCATCATTTTGATAATCTTGTCATCAAAATGATGAGTTCAGGATCATCAATTTTGCTACGTTCAGTGATGAGTTTGCCTCATCATTATGATGAGGTTCTAATTATCAGCTCATCAAAACGATGAGTTATAATCATCAATTCAGGTAAATTAGGCGATGAGTTTACCTCATCATCATGATGAGGTTCTAGTTATTAACTCATCAAAACGATGAGTTATTATCATCAATTTGAGTAGTTTGGGATATTTTTTATTATTCAGGCAGGGGGGTTTGGGGGTGGTAGTCATCATTTTGGTGATATTTCTAGGATGCATCACTTTAGGCAGATAGAGGCCCCTGGTGGCTTGGGCTGTGGCCTGGTGGCTTTAGGGGTCAGGTCCTGGAGGCTTGGGACGGGTCCTGGCGGCTGGCGGCAGGTCTGAGTCTCTCCTGTAACAAGTGAAAAAGGTGCATGTCAATAGGTTATCAATATTACATATTTAATGGGTGAGACAATTAGTCAGATGAATTCCCTTCCCTCCCTGCCCCTCCCTCCCTGCCCCTCCCTCCCTCCTGCCCTGCCCTGCCCTGCCCTGCCCTGCCCTGCCCTGCCCTGCCCTGCCCTGCCCTGCCCTGCCCTGCCCTGCCCTGCCCTGCCCTGCCCTGCCCTGCCCTGCCTCCCTCCCTCCCTCCCTCCCTCCCTCCCTCCCTCACTCACTCACTCACTCACAGGTAGATAAACTGGCAGACACAGAATGACAGAGAAAGACAAAGAGAGAGAGACACACACACACACAGAATAGGTACAATGCAGTAGGATACCTGGGAGGACTGTGAACTATACAGAACCCACCCTTACTCCACTATACTCATGCTTACCTACCACCCTCACACCACCTGCTGCTTCCTACTTCCATGGTGCTTACCTGATGCATCCCTCCATATACTTGCCTGTGTCTCTTGTCTCCCTGCCTCTTCTTCTCCCTCCCTGAACCCCTGTATCCTTACCTATCCTCTCTGCCTGTCTGCAAGCATATCACAGTGTGTTCCACTGTTCCTACCTGTCAGCCTGCTGTGGGCACACACTGCCCACCACCACAGGCTTAGTAGTGCTACAGTCAGGGGAGGGGGCTAATTATATACCTTGGTCAGGAGTGCTCTCCACATACCTTTTATAATGGCACAGGTCTATCTTACTACAACAGGTGTACACAGTCATGTACATATATGTATGCCTATCCCCATCAGCTTTCTTTAGCCCCAATATGTCAGAGAGATGCCCATAAACCATGGTTGGGGTTGGAGTATTTAAACAGATATTGGACATGTACTTACCACTGCTCTTTGTGGGTCTGTGTGTAGTGTGGAGTGGTTGAAGACCTGGTGAACTAGGACCCTGGTCTAGTACACCTGTACCCCAAGGGGGGGCACTCTCTATATGTTCTATAGTAACCATGACACACAGAGTAGCAGGAAGGAGGTCCTTTTTGGATCACATTGGTGGGTCCGACTGGGCCCCAATAGGGGTTAATTATGGGCCACTTTGGGGAAAAAGTGGCAACTTTTTTTGGCCTGACATATCAACTTTAGGGTGATGTACGCACATGGTATCCATGAATGTGAGAGTGGCCCCCCCAGGACCCGTACATGCACTCTGGTGAGGTTGGCCCCTGATGAGTTTGGGTCCTCGATACCGATTAGATTGGTTCATCGCTATGATGATGCTTACTACTCCGCTTTGAATAGTTGACTCATCTGGTGGCTGATGACCCTCAAACTCTTCACAGGCGATGAGTTTTTAGAGGCCCTGGGATTTCAGTGTAGTGACTGAAGCCATTATTGTGTGCTACTAAGCTAACCATCAAGCAAATAGTTACAAACTGTTATAGCATTATACATTTTGTATCTGTATAAAGGTATGTCAGCAGACACAGTAATCATACAGAGCCGCATGTTCATATAGTAAAATTCGGTTATAACGAAGTGCTCTGGGCCAGCAATAGTATTCGTTATAAACGCATTTCATAGTATCCAAATACAGCATTCTATGCAATCTTTATACTGTCAGATGGCCTTAACCCTATATTATATAAATAGACAAATAATACAGAAGTAGACCTATAAAGTATATATACTTTAGGTGAAATTAAGTGAAACATTAAAAAAGGAAGTACCGTAAAACCTCGCGTATAAGCCGCGGCTTGTACGTGAATCAGATCACCAGTGCGGCTTATAGGATTGGCACAGAGTCAGGGTGCAGCTTATACGTGAGTTTTTGCTCCTATGGTACAGTATTAAAGTCCCCATAATCAGATCGCTGGTGCAGCTTATAGGATCGGCACAGAGTCATGATGCAGCACTGGGGAGCAACAGCCAGGACTGCGTTCATGACCGTGATTAATAAGTGCACATAGATCCTCTCTATTATAGAAATGCCACTTTAACCCTTTCAGTACGGCATAATGTATTAATGCATCATTCCCTTGGCCATCTCATGAAGATGCGTGAATGCAGCCCTACTGGGTTCAGACACTCCCATAGGGTCGGCATGATGCACCAATGCAGCACCGGCGAGTTACTCATCAGCACTGCACATATGGACATACGGGAGTTTAATTTATGCATCATGCAGACCCTTTGAGGTTATATCGACCCCGTCACTGTGATGCATGAAATGAGGACTTTCGAGTAACTCACCAGTGCTGCATTCATGTATCATGATCAGTCTTTGCAAAAACATGCAAGGCAGTGCCAAAATGTCACCGGTCCAGCAGATTGACAAGTGTAGCAGGACCGAATGTCCAGTCACATATAATGCACATTACTATCTTATAGTTAAAAATGCATATATATCATCAAATATTTTGCTATCCGGTCCTTCAAAAGTGTAGCCTGTCCGTTTTCGCAAAGACTGCATGACGACCAAGGGTGCATCGTATTAGGTCAGCATGCCATCTTTAAAGAGTTAACGCATTAATATAAAACGCCCTTTATCTGTAAAACTGTCGTTTGTCACCTCCATACTGGTTTACTGGGTGCGGCGCCTGATGATCACGTGATAGATTAATTCATCACATTTCCCAATTTCAATTTGCAATCAGAAAAAAGGTTGGACATTCATTAAACCGTTAAGGGCCGCATAATGCATTCATGCATCATACCCTTGGTCATCATGATGCATGAATGCAGCTCTAGCGAGCAACTCAACAGGGCTTCATTCAAATATCACGTCGACCCTACGGGGTTGATACCCTTCAGAAGAGACGGCATGATGCACCATTGCAGCACCAGCAAGTTACTCGGCAGGACTGCATTAAGGCGACAAATGTCGACTTTTTAGTGACATGCACCATTAAAGGGTTATACAGGCTATAGCACTCATCCGGACAATGGCGGTATTATTAAATTGCACTTGCTGGTTTATGTAAAAAGTCGAAAAGGGTTTTTCCCCAGGCCATGTATTGATTTGATTTATGAGTTCTCTTGTCCATCCACTCCAACAAGCTGATGTGGTCTAATGGGGTAAACCGTCCATAACCCAACCCTCCCTCCCTCCTCCCTCCCTCCCTCCTGATCCCTCCCTCCCTCCCTCCCTCCCTCCCTCCCTCCCTCCCTCCCTCCCTCCCTCCCTCCCTCCCTCCCTCCCTCCCTCCCTCCCTCCCTCCCTCCCTCCCTCCCTCCCTCCCTCCCTTCCTTCCTCCCTCCCTCCCTCCTCCCTCCGTCCTTTCCTCCCACATTTTATTGGGCCCTATCCTCCAAATATGATATTGTACTAACATTTGAAACACATTTAAGCAGTATTTAAAATATGAAAAAAATTGGACCATGTCACTTTAATGAGAAGCAGTTAGTTTTGAGTGGCTTAAAAGTAAGTTTTTAAGGTAAGTTTTGTGTTCTACTGTGGTGGTTGACTGATGGTTGGTTTACCCTCCACCACAGCCTGCTGCGTTCCTTGTGAGTGTTTCAGTCCTGGGGTCTGTTACGAAACACAACGTAAAACATAGTGCAAAAAGAGGGTGTTACGAAACTATTTTTTTACATTGTTTTTCGAGGGGGTATGACAAAACTAAATTTAGATCACCGATTTTTTTTAACGTTATGGACGTTTTTCAATGTCATAGACTTAATTTTTTCACATCACCTTTCCAGCTAGCATGTAAAAAATGTATATTGGCCTAAATTAGCCTAAATTTAAAGACCACAGCATAAATTTGAAATATTTGCTAATATTAACGTATATTTTTTCTAACACTAATGTATATTATTAAAACAACTTTAATGATAACGTGATTAGGCCACTCAAAGTCGATTATCAGCTTTGTGGACACCACCCGCACCCTCTAAAAGGGGCCCCATTGGTACTTTTTTTCATGCTTTTAGAAAAAAATTGACCAAAAATAGCAGCATGGAGGAAAACACCAGCAATACAATTGCAATATTATCAATAACTCAGCTGTTAATTGGGGTAGAAACCTGATTTAAAATGCTCTTTAGACCTTATTTCCAAATACAGGCCATCAATGTTCTAAATAAAAATATAAAGGCCCTCCCGCCCCTCCAGAAAAAAGTGAAACAAAATAGAATTAAAGGCGCCTTCCCGCCCCCTTTTTTTTCTTAAAAGCTGATAATCAACTTTAATTGGCCTTACGTTTCGTAAATTTAGTTTTGTAACAGCACCATGGTGAATCATAACACAGAGGAGCGGATCAATGTGTACTGGGTGAAATGTTGACTGTACTGTGACTGCTACAACTGTGTTAAACTGCAGTCCATAGCCAGTATTGTACGATGGGGTCACGTACATCCCGTACCAACCAGAGCCAGACACACCGAGGGTTGGTATGGGATGTGCGTGGCCTTAGCGTACAATACAAGCTTTATTATATGACCAGAAGAAAATTTTCTACCCCTCCTATAATATTTTGTTGTTAAAACGGCAAGTTTTGATGTTAAATCGCCGATTTTTGGTGTTAAATCGGCGAGCGGTTTGTTTACATCGGCGCCATTGCCCTAGCTGTCACGTGATCAAATGCTACCCTCTGATTGGTCAAGAGCCCCGAAAAGCGTACCACACATAGGGGTGGTACGGAAAAGCATACCACACACCCGGGTGGTACGTTTTTCCTTCTCTGTTCTTATACAGGATCGTACCAATAACGTTAGGTCATGTAATAAACACAACATCCTGTCTGTCAGGGGGTATCCTCCCACTCTGCTAAAGAGACCGCTACCTCAGTCTTTGCGAAAACATGCAGGACAGTGGCAATGTCCTGCCAAAATGTCACAGGTCCAGCAGATTGACAAGTGTAGCAGGACCGAATGTCCAGGCACATATAATGCACATTACTATCTTATAGTTAAAAATGCATATATAATCAAATATGTATGTGCTATCCTGTCCTTCAAAAATGTAGCCAGTCCTGCAACTTTAAAAATCTGCAGGACCAAATGTCCTGTGGGATGAAAAAGTTTTCACAAAGACTGCTACTCCCCGCTGCCTGACCGCAGTAGTCTCTGCCGGACAGAGGACATCTTTAGCCGCCGGCGGATTTTCACTTTTGTGATGTCACAGCCATTACCATGGTTAAGTAGCGCATCTGCCCCTCCTTGGCAGAGAGTGTAGCACATGACTCCCTCCTTTGGCAGAGAGTTCCACCACAAGATGTCCTCTGTCCGGCAGAGACTACTGCGTTCAGGAAGCGGGGAGTAGCGGGCTCTTCAGCAGTGTGGGTATTCTCCAAGTTGCCCAAGGCTGTAAGGGGCGCTGTGAGCAGAACCGGCCGCCATGTTCTTGGGGAACGTAAAGCAGTGGTTTTGGTACGAGGCACCACTAAAAATTGCTGGCATCATGCCAGATGAAATTCTGGCATTGTAATTATGAATTATGTCCAGGTGGCAACCATCTTGGATTTGGGGCATACATCAAAGGCTGACGTCTTGACATATGGCAGATTTGAATTCAGCATGCTCAAATTACCCTATTCCAACTCAGAATACAATTCTACTCAAATATGCTTTAACCTTTCACATATTCTCAAAGGAGCTCCAGACTAAACTATTAAAGTAAATTATCAAAAATTCTCAAGCATTAGCATTTTTGCGCTATATTTCTTTAATTTTTTACGTAGTGTTTCTGTACCACCCCCCAGGTATGATGCTTGGGGACCAGATGGCTTGCTGTAAGTGCTAATTCTTAGGCGTGGCTATTTTCTAACAATACTGTGGGTTTATGGATTTTCTTGCAAGCGTGCGAAAACCTCCAAAACCGCCAAAACCTTCCTCTCTCAAAAGGGCTTGACATTTTACTGACCCTCCACTCAAGGAAGGGGCTGGGCTTTTTCTTCATGGCCACCCCTCTCTGGAGTAATTTTTGAGGTGCCCCCACTCCCTCAAATCCAGGAACCCCCTTTTTATGTTGAATAATGAGCACTGCCTAACCAGTATGCAATGACATACAGTGCAGTAAACTGGCAATGGCGTTGGTACAGCATGAGTGGCCATTGGAGCTTTAGTATGGTATACTATTTCACCAAATGTCACGTGAATTCAAAATGGTGGCCGACGGAAGTAAACAAACGCAGCGGAAGTAAACAAACATCGTGAAAGTAATTGAACATAGCCTGTATACCTGTTTTAGATTGATAAACCCTGAAATAAATACAGAGCATCACTTAAAAGTGACTTCATCTGTGGTTATGTCATCTGCGGCCAGCGTGCAGTACGGGACAGGCACCGAGTCTTTGCGAAAACTTTGTCATCCCACAGGACATTTGGTCCCACAGGACATTTGGTCCTGCAGATGTTACAGGACCGGCTACATTTTTGAAGGACTGGATAGCAACATATTTGATGGTTTATGCATTTTTAACTACAAAATAGTAATGTGCATTATATGTGACCGGACATTCGGTCCTGCTACACTTGTCAATCTGCTGGACTGGTGACAATTTGGCAGGACATTGCCACCGTCCTGCATGTTTTCCCAAAAGACTGATTGAGCAGAATGTTGTCAAATTCATGTTTTCGCAAAGACTGGGCACCCCTCGTGACATAATCACAGACACGGTCACATTAGCGTGCAGCTCTGTCTATGGCCTCTAACTGGTGCGGACTTGTTCCCGGGACCACTGTGTGTACACTGTCACAACCGATCACTTCCTGACCCACTTCTGCTCCTGCCACTTAGCTTGTGCCTCGCAAGCCATTATATGAAGCCATTATACTGCCTAAGTCTAAGAACTAACATGGCCGCCTATACCAAGAAAACTGAATCATCGCTATACGAAGGGGATTATCCTCATAATGGGCCTACCACCATGTCACAGGGAATCTGGTTCCCTACAATGCTATAGTTATGCATGCTGGAGCCCTGAAAGGGGATTTCTACCTGTTTAGATATTATATTGATACAGACTGTGCATAGAAATAGTTTGATATATTAGGAGGTAGAAATGTAAAGAATATTGCAAGTAACTGTGCTCAATTCAATTTTAACCTCCCTGGGGGGGATCCAAATAAACTTGGGCCTGCTCTCGCGAAAATCTACCTACCCCGCACCTGTTCTTAAAAAATGACCACTCCCCTTATACCTCCAGTCTTATGTCACTGAGCTTCCAAATGCCATGTCCCTGTTTTGAATTTAAGGTGGGTCCATCCAATTTGAATCAAAGTCATCAGAATTTCCCAATGAGTCAGTTAAATCATTTGAAAACAGAAAATGAAAAGAAAAGTAGGGGTTGCCGCGCTACTTTTTGAAATATGAAATTTTGAAAAATATGAGTATTTTAATTTTACATAAAAAAAACACGAAAATAATGTTAAGACTCCTGTAGTTGGTCTCTTACTACGTATGTAACACTTGAGTACAAAAACCAGACAAGGTAAATTAGACTTTAATATACGGCGACTTTATTGTAAAGGTAACTCTTGGGTATTATAGTACAAGTATAACCAGCGGATATACAAGATCAGAACAGATATATAATACAGTGGGGCAACCCTATAGCATAGAGTTAAGCCCGTGAGCACAGGGTGGTCATGTCACGACAGTCCCAAACCTGACTGACTTCCAATGGAGAAGTAGCCGTCTTATATACAGCGCTGCATAGCCACGTGACCGTACTAGCAGCGCCACCTGTTAGGTTTAGTTATGTAAAATGCTTATGTAACAACTACCGACGGTAACCGAAGGTGGTACCGGTACACTACCGTATAGATAACCGAACTAGAGGAGTCGGTGTATGTAACGAACCGACGACACTAGTTAGATGAATAAAACAGTTATTAAACACAATAGAACCGTGTTGTCTTACATCATACAACATACAATAGATATACAACAATAACAGTTAGACTTTATAGTCAACCCGTTACACTACCCCCCTTAAGAATGTAGGAAGGGTTGGTTTTATAATAATAATACCTCTTGGATACATTATATACCACGTATATCTATTTATCAACAAGTAACATTTCTACTCATAGTAACAACAGGCATACATACATGAACAACCAGGTTAACATGTATATAACAGTTTATATCAACAATATAGTCTTTGGTATCAAACCATAGTCCCGTAGGCACATGATATAAAAACTGTCCAACTGATAGTCCTAGACTAGTATCAGTTAAAAGTAAAAGGCACCAAATAACCACCTTGGAAACTCAACACATCACCTACTACATTCAGCAATGGTGCGAATCCGTGTGGAGTTAGTGTCCTTATATATAAATAATAGAACTATAATAGCTCTCACTTCCTTTGGCGTAGAAAAGTTTATAATTGGAACTATAGCAGTTCCCACTTCCTTTGGCGTAGAAAAGTTTATATATAAAAATCCATAGTAGCGTATCCTAAATAAGGTGGGATAGATCGTCATCCTTATTAGGGGCGGTACTCCAGTACCTAGCAGTTTATGGTGGTAGGGATGGATAGAGTCCAGTACCGGTATAGTACTTCCATCTCTTGTGAAATATAAATATAAAAAGGTAGGTCCGTGCCTCCTTATAAATAATTATCACAGGAGGATGATCCATAATAGTTCATAGGTCATAATAGTAGAATGCGACCACAGGATCAGGAGCCCTGGACAGTAGTAGAGAACCGACGGTTGTGGCTTAGTAGTAAACCACGGTTTGAAGACATCAGGCTGCTTCCAGTGTGGTGGCAGTAGTGACTAGGTTAAGTCACGACAGCACCGTCGGTCTGCTTCGGTTGTCCAGGGGCGTGTAGCTGCGTCGATGGTTTAGTTTTACCTCCGAGGGGCGGAACAGTGCACCCCAGAGGGCCTGACAGGGGACCATCCTTAGGTGTCCATAGGGACACCGCCGGATGGCTTTCCTTCCCCATCAGGACTTCCTCCAGGAGGGGCCTCCGTGGTGTAAACCACAGCAGCCTCCACCTGGAGAGGAAGGGCTCCACCTGGGACTACCGAGAGGGTACTCGGCGCCGCAGTAGGCTCCCCGCCACTGACCACCCGGGTAGAGTGTGCCATGAAAGAGAATGGCATCTCATACCTAGGTGGGTGTACTGACAGTACCGGGGTCACAGGAGGAGCAGGCCTTGCGGCAAGCCCCAACCTGGACTGGAGATCTGGAAAACCAGTTCTCTCCCACTCTGTCAGCTTTAGCCCGAACTGCCGGAAGAACTTGGCGTCACAAGTTGTCAACCTTGATTCAAGCTGTTCGATCGTAGCCCTCCAGAGGGCATGATCTTGCTCCAGACTCGCCTCACGCTCGGCAAGGACTCTGGTGCGTTCAGCAACCCAAGCTTTCCCTTCCCGGATAGCCTGTTCTCTGAGCAACTTGTACTGCTCAAAGTAGGACTTCTCCAAGAAAGAAACCTGAAACTGGAGTAGCTTACTTGCGTTTTCAGCCATCTTAGCTCTGTAGCACTCAAATCCGGGGACTAGAGTGTCAGAGAATCCAGTGTCATAAGCAGGACCGTCTCCAGGCAACACAGGTAACCCTGCTAGCCCTTCGTCAACAGCCCTGTGCTCAGGTACTGGAGTCACCTCGTCATCCCTTGCGGGGTCAGAGGTTGCTCCGTGCTGGGGTGGAGCAGTCGGCTGGGCTGACGCCCCATCCGGCTGTTGTACCTCTACCTGTTCAGCGTCACTGATAGGTGAGATACTCTCCTGTGGAGCTGAAGCTTTCTTTTGCTTCTGGCTCCACTTGTACTGCTTGACATAGTCAGCAGCAACCTGACCCGCCTGCTCGTCACCCAAAGAGTTCTGAACAATAGCCAGTGCATCACCCAGTTTCTGTCTCTCCTGCCTGGGCAGTTGATCAGCAACCGGGGGCAATGCAACCGAAGATACCGTGACGGTACCGACGGTTTGGCTACGGTCGACCTCAGATGTTACCGTGGCGGTGGCGACACGTTTCTTCGCAGGTTCACTGCGGGAACGGTCACGTCCACCTTTGGTATCATCTTTGGATGACTGGCGGCCCCTTTTCAGATCTTTCTTCTTAGGAGGGGTATCCTTTCTGACAGTGGGCATCGGAGTTTCTGTATCTGGCCCGAGATCGGTTTGTTCGCACTTGGCGCCCTTACACAATCTCTCCCAGTCAGCCTCCGTGAGGTAATTCCACTGTTTAAGTTTGTTGGTTCGCCACTTATACTGTAGATTCCCTACACGTTTGTGGCACCCCCAAACCTTCAGTGCAGCCTCAACTCCACGACTAATAGTGCGCTTGTGAACGCCCTTATTGTCGCAAAGATGCCTTACCAAACCAGCCCTCCGTTGGCAACGGAATAGCTCCCCGTCACTGTACTCAGGGCAGGAAGTACTAGTACTCCCACTCACACAGTACAAGTAGGGACGCACATTCATGTGCTTCTCTACTAAATGACGGGCGAACTTGAACAGGTTCGGCCACCGTTTTGCAGCTGTCCCCTTCAGGCGCTGACAGCGAACATACGGGCAGGGATCCCCTGGCACGTAGTTCTTCCAAGCATATTTCAGCTTGGGACGGCATGACCTGTGGATGTTAGGTTTATTCCCTTCCAACACTGCCCTGAGGTACACGAGGTACCAGTCAATGGGGTGGGAATCACCTGTCAACCAGTCTTCGTCGTCTGAACCCTCGGTCGTGTGAGGTGCAGGAAGAGCCATTTTGCCATTTTCCTGAACTAAGTCAGAAAGGCTCAGGTTCCTCCGGTCATCATCACGGAGACACAGGTTTAGACGAACATGCGCTGCCTTGGCGCGGAGGCGGCGATTGGCTCTGCTCTCTGCGACAGACCATCCCTCGGCTTCCGCCTTGGACAGTCTATCAGCAACAGCTTTGAGCCTATCTGCCTCAGTCGGTGCGACCTCTTCGGTAGCAGGAGTTTCAGGGGAAGATGCAATCCTCCTCTTACGCTTCCGCTTCCGTTTGGTCTTAGCACGAACCGTGGACCCGTCTGATGAATCACCATCAGGGACCGTCGGTTCTTGTGCCAATACACCGGCGGGTTTCGGAGAAGATCCCCCTGCAGGGTTCTCCTCCTGGTTGGTATTACTACCACCCAGACCAGGTTCTGTTTTCGGAACAACATCACCCGACCCCTCAGGGTTAGGTTCAGCTGGTACCGAAGCCGAGCCTTGACCGACGGTTGGAGCACCGGTAGTGTCCATTTCCGTGTCAGACTCGAGAACTCGGTCATCCCCGTCGGAGGCCTCAGCCTTCTCCGGGGCCGTGCATGTGCCATCTACACGGGCTGCCATACTGTTAGCTCAGGCGTAGGTGAACCTCACGGTTCACTCACCCGAGCCTTTAGTAGCACAGCAAGTAAACAACAGTGTAGGTACTGCCGGGCAGACCTAGGCACCACTGATCAACACGTTACCCTACGGGCAAACGTGCTGATCTGAAGAAGCCTGGCTGCCTGTGGGGCTTATATACCCCACCCGTCCCCCGTGACCCCGCCCCTTGACCGGCTTCTCAGCCAATCAGGGGTCGCGTCTCCAAGACGCGACGAGGTGACCCAATTTCTCACGGCTCATTTGGCGGGAGAAATCGATCAGGTGACGCGGGCAGCGCCCTTCCCACGCCTGGCATATCCGACGGTGGGAACTCTCACTGTTGTTTACCATTTTCGTGGCGTAGCCACCGGAAAACCCAGGAATGATATACCGGCGTTAGAGGATATACACAGCAGCGTGTCACTAAGCAATATGTGGTCAAAACTAATCCCATACTTAGAATTAATCGGCAAAGCCAGCCACCCGCCCTGGACACGTGCTTTTCTACCTCCAACGGATAACCACACCGGATAACCCGTCTCTTCTCGTTGTGTTTTGGTGATCGAGTACCGGGCCAATGACCACCGGCCCAGTACGGAACTGTCCATGGAAATTTAATCAAGCCAGCAGCTAAATGTCGTCAACAAGGTAAGAAAAAAATGTTTACACAATTTTATCTCGCTCTCTGACACGTGTGCTCCTCCGTAGACCTTGTACCGGTATGTCCAGCAATGATGACACCGGAGGTATCACATTGCTTTGTTTACCGGTGCCTACGGTTAGTCCTTTACGCACAGCTGACCCTTTTTTACGAGGCCTACCGCGCTTGGGCTTGGTAACACACGACTGTGGTTCAATCGGTAATTTCCTAGGACGACCCCTTCGGCGCGCTACCGTCGGTACCGACGGTATGACCGTTGGTCCTGCCTTCGGTATCTTCGGTAGCGCAGGGTCGGTTGGTGCTGGTACTCGACCAGCACCGAGGGAATCTTCACCGTCATCTATATATGGAACTCCATACCAAGGTCGGAGTCTAGCCACATGTGATTTAGTGAGAGTCCCTTTTTGCAACCGTATTACTACAGTAGTTTCACTAACCACCATAGTAACCGTATGCGGACCATCCCAGGAGTACAGGGTCTTGACTTTGGAATTTGGTGTGCTAAATCTCGCGACCTTGTCCCCCACCTTGAATTGGCGGAGTTTAAGGCCCGTGTCATAGCCCACCTTCTGCAAACTAGCAGATTTTTCCAAGTTGTCCCTTACTACTCCATAGGACTCGCGTAATGATTGTCGAAGTGACTCAACAAACATCACTGTGCAGGGTTGCTCAAGCTGGTGTCCCTGCACTCCATAGACCATGTCACTAGGCATGACTATGTCTTCACCCATTACGAGCATATTAGGCGTACAGCCCGTCGACGCATGTTCGGTAGCATTGTAAGCATGGGAGATATAGCGAGCGTGCTCATCCCAATCATCCCGGTGCTCATTAACCATTGTCGTGAGACATTGGATCAACGTCCGATTGAAACGTTCCACCATACCATCCGATTGAGGTCGGTAGGGGTTCGTATGCGTCTTGCAGATGTGTATTTTACTACACAGTTCTGCCCACAGTCGAGATTCAAACTCACGACCTTGGTCGGAGTGAAGCATTAAAGGACCTCCCCACGTGAGGATCCAATTCTCGAAAAGTGCTTCTGCGCAGGTAACAGCTGTATGATTTACCAACGGATATACTTGGACATACTTGGTATAGTAGTCCTGTACCACCATCATACAGGTATTCCCACGGGGGGTCGTGTTGAAACCACTAATGATATCAACAGCGATCCGGGCAAATCGAACACCGAATAGCTCTTGACTTAGAGGTAGTTTACCAATACCAGGTCCAGGCTTTGATAAACAGCATTGGGGACATTGTTTCACCCAACGTCGTATGTCCAAAGTCATACCAGGCCAGTAATATCCACTCTTAATCTTTGCCTCAGTCCGTTGTCTGCCAAAGTGTGCTGAAGTTCGGTGGCCATGACAGTAATTGAGCAACTGTAGTCTGAGTGACAAAGGCAATACAGACTGAGCTGTTCTCTTCCTGCCAGGTTGCACCCTCCAGCGGCACAATACACTGTTCCGTATAAAAAGATTATCCCACTGAGCTAACAGTTGTCTAACTTCTTTACATTCCAGCGAAAGTGCGGGGCGAACAGGCTTGGACAGGCCCAACAACTTCAAGGAGTACACCCTCGAAATAGCTGGATCTGCAAGCTGCTCATCCTTCAAGTGATTTAACGTCCAGTTAGGAACTTTCGCACCCACAGACGCAATCACTGCATTGTGAGACCCACAGTCTCGGCAGTCTACACGGTGACAGTTCCGGATAGGATAGCGGGACAAGCTGTCCGCATTCACATGATCTACTCCACTCCTGTGTATGATATGCTCATTCGTCATGCCAAACTCAGAGAGGTGGTTCAACCATCTACCCATCATCCCCTCAGCGTCCTTGAAGTTAAGGAGCCACTGCAGAGATGAATGATCCGTCCGTACGAGATAATTCCCACCATATAGGAAATGTCTGTACTTTTTTGTGTAAACCACCACTGCCAAGAGTTCACGCTTGGTTGTGCAGTAGTTACGTTGTGTTTTGCTTAGACTGTTGGACGAAAATGCCAGCGGCACTTCTCGCCCATCCTGGATCTGCGACAAGGCAGCACCAATACTTGTATTAGAAGCATCAGTGTCCAAGATGAACTTACCAACAGGTGCAGGGTAGTGCAAAACAGGTGTTTCTAAGAAGAGTCTCTTTAACTCACTGAAAGACTGTTCTGCGGCTGGAGACCAGACTATTTTAGCCTTAGCCTTCTTCTCTCCAATCATCAGCTCTTGTAAGGGAGCTGCGACTCTCGAGAATCCAGGTATAAAATCTCTGTAGTATGAACAAAACCCGATGAAAGAGCGTATCTCCTTCGTGTCCATCGGACGAGGCCAGTTCTGTACCACTTCGATCTTATGAGGATCAGCCATGATGCCATGTTCAGAAACAATTCTACCTAGGTATTCAACTGACTTCCTAAAAAGCTTGCACTTTGAAGGTTTCAATTTCAGACCATATGATAAGATGCGTTTCAGCACAGCTTGGAGGTTCTGTAGAGTTTCCTCCACAGAACCACCGAAGACGATGATGTCGTCCAAGTATACTAGGCACTTTTTCCAAAGTAAACCCCGTAACATGGTTTCCATCATTGCCTCGAAGGTTGCCGGGGCATTGCATAGCCCAAATGGCATGACGTTGAACTCAAATAGTCCCATATGGGTAGAAAATGCGGTTTTTTCTCGGTCCCGGGGGTCCATGCCGATCTGCCAATAACCAGATTGTAAATCTAGTGTACAGAACCATTTCGCCCCACCCAGAGATTCCACACATTCATCTATCCGAGGTAGAGGATATGCATTCTTCCTAGTGAGTCCGTTCAACTTCCTATAGTCGATGCAAAATCGACAGGAACCATCCTTCTTGGTGACCATCACCACAGGACTTGACCATGGACTCTCACTAGGTTGAATCACATCTTCATCCAACATCTTTTCTACCTCAGCCTCCATAGCACTTTTTTTAGCCATGGGTAACCGACGGTAGGGGATTCTACTGGGAAGCGCGTCCCCAGTGTCAACCCGGTGTTGTACCGTATTGGTACGCCCTAGAGGATCTCCTGGTTGCGCAAAGGCGTCAGATAACTCCGACAGCTCATTTGCCACCATTTCGCTCTCTAGGGTTGTGAGGTGTGACTCACACAACAGGGACCTTAAATGTTTCGGTAGGTTGGATTTAGCTAGAGCCTCTTCGTGGGAAGAGTCTCCCGCCACCACACCTACTTCCACAAAGTCCGTAGTTAGTGAGTCTACCCCATATGCTCGCGTAGTGTTACCAATAGGCGTCCCTTTTCGTAGAGTGATTTCTCTACTACTCGAGTTACAAATCGGTATCACCCCCCAACGAGCGTTGGCCAGGTAAGTATGATAGCCAGCAAGACCTAACTCAGAGAGCTTTTGATCTTCTGGTTCAAATATACCCGGCCGTTTGGCCTGCACTCCCACGCAGCTGACTAGGACATCGGATACATGTCCTGCTGCCAACTTTGTGTCTTGTGCCACTGACGCCACAGAAGAACCATTCCTTAAAACGCACTGTACAGATTGTTTATAAGGATGTTTAATCTGAAGTCGGCCTGTTGCGGTGTTCATTGTTACCCCGTAAAGAGCAGCAAAGTCCATCCCCAGTATGCCATCATCAGTGATGTCGGTGATGGTTGGACATATCCAGTATGTCTTGCCATCGACCAACATAGGTTTTACAGTTCTGCCATAAGTCTGCATACTATCTCCCGTAGCAGTCCGAGCCTTTACTCCCAGTAGCGGAGCTTCGGGCTGGTTGCAAAGACGGGCCATGAATTTACGATCGACCAAGGTGTGAGATGCACCCGTGTCGACCAAAAATTCACCACGCGTCCCGGAAATAACCAGACTCAGGTACCAACGCTGTCCCCGTAAAGGGACACACTCAGAGGTCAGCATCGGGCTTCCCCCTCCATCCATAGCAACCCCTTTTGTCAGGAGATAATCCCAACATGGGTCGCTCGGGGAGTCTTGAATCACACTGCTCTGGGCAATTGATTCTAACCAAGACTCCTCTAAGCCAGCGACTACAGAATCCTCCGGATTCCGTTCGTCCTTGCCAGCCCCGCCTTGCCAGACGCTTACAGGTTGTACAGACCCTTCTGCCTCTGCGCGGCCTTGGTTCATGGAAGAGTTAACACCGTCTACTAATCCCTTACAGGCATGGCTAACTGTGGGGGCGCCATCCTTGCCAAGAGGATGGGCCCCATTCAGTTTTCCGTCTCCTTTTCGGTTTTAGCAGCGATGGGTGCAGGGGCTTTGCATTCGCTAGCCCAATGACCCATCTTCTGACAGCGTCTACATGGCTGAGGTTTCGTGTCCTTTTTCTTCTTCTTTCTCCTTCCGGATCCAGAATTAGAAGTGGACGCAGAGCTCTTTTCCAAGTGCTTCCGCAACAAACCCTCAATCATCTTTTCCATGTCCCTGTCAGGCATTACTGCCGCCACCTCCTCGGAGGCGGGCTGTTTTTTCTTAGGTGGTTTTGTGGCGGCCTCTACCACCTGAGCTCCTTTCGGGGCTACAGATGGAGCTGCCGACACTCCTCCACTAGGAAAAACAGCCTGTTTGGTGTCATACACATCTGCATGGTCGAAAAGGTCAGCTAGAGATAAGTCCGGCTGCCATTTCTCCCGCAGATATGCCTGGAGATTGGTGTCTCTGACTCCATTGACAAACCTGGAGGTTAACTCCTGGATGACAGTGGGGGTGTCAGGTCTACATCCCTGATAACACTCGGATATCAGTTCTTGTAGAGCAAATCCGTAGGATCTCAGATGCTCGTCCTTGCGTTGGACACGTTTGAGCAGCTGAGTCCTTGGGTCATGCTCACCAATCTTCCCAATCGCCCATTCAGCTGTTTCTTCAAGTGAGCTCAATGTCTTGATCTTCACTCTCTCGAACGCCAAAAGGGCTGGTTCACCTGGCCCGTTGCAGAGTGCCTGCTTCAGAGCAACCAGCGCTTGCTGATTGTTCCAGCGATTGCTCTCCACAATAGCCTTGAACCGAACTTTGTACTTTCTCCAGGGTGGCGACCCTGTGAAAGGCGGAATATCGATGGCCTTTTGACGGGCTGCATCAGGATGTTTGATCTCCCCAAAGTTGAAAGGAGCATACCGTTCATCCAGTTCATCGATGTCCCGCGGGACGATGTCTGTCCCCAGCTTCTCAATAGCCGGGTTCCGGTCATACTTAGCCCGCTGGACAGGAGTTAAGCCCTGTCTAGCTCTGGGTTTTGGTACCGGAACTGAGACCATGGTCTGCTGCTGATTCAACATCGTTGAACCAGTAGATGGGTGGGTGTACCCTGGAGGTGTTGCCGTGCCTCCAAAGGCGCCACCACAGACCGGAGTCTGTAGATAGCTAGCCCCCATCTGAGGTGTCATACCTGTTACCGTGGTGTGTACTAGCGGCGGGACACTTGAAGGTGTCACTGTCGTGTACACACTGGGTGCGGGTATGACTGGAGGTACCACCGTGGTAGGTGGTGGTACTTGCTCCGACTTCGTCTTCAGGTCCTGATTGACTTGCCTTAAGCTTGCGAGGTCTTGTCTGGCTAAGTGGAGCTGCGTGCTCAAATCCTTTCCCAAGGAAGTTAAGCTTGCAACCTCACATTCGCCAGACACCCTCTGGTGCAAAAGTTTGTCAACCTCCACCTTGTGGGAAGCCATCTCGTTCTGGAGTTCCAGTAGGAACCTTTTCTTCTCATCAACCTCCCTTAGGAATAACTTCCTAGTTTGATTGATGGAAGCAAGTTCCCTCCGGGCTTCCGCGAGCTCATGCAACTCAGTTTTCCTGGTGGGGATACCCATGGCAGCTAGTAGGTCCCCATCCAGTGGTAAACTGGATGGCTCATCTACTGCTGGCGGGTACCCCTTACCAGGAGCTTCTGTTGCCACATTAGTCTTCTTTGATAGCCCGCCACCCCCCATACCGTTCGGTGTAGGAGTGGCACCATCAGTGAAAACCGACGTGTCTGGATCCAATGAAGGATCTGCTACCGTCGGTGTAGAACCGAAGGCAGCTGGGCCGAGAGTTTTAGGCTCTCTACCCGGTATTTTCTGACCCTCAGGACAGAAAAGATTCGTGGAAAGGGAGTCCAACGATCTCCTGGAGCTTATATCAAAGGGTCCCGGGATTGGAGATTGCTCCCCATCCTCTCCTTTGGTAAAGGCTTCCACAATAGGATCACCTATTGCTTCTTGGGAGAGGTCGTCACCGGGCACCTCCAAGGCTGCCCGGCTCTCCCGCCTATTGGATTTGCCTGTGAAGAAGCGTACATTCTGTACGGCTTCTTCACGTTCCTCAGCAGGGGTTTTAGTCCTGCCGCTGAACGAGCTGACAAAATCGTATAGGTAATCCATATACTGTAAGTCTATTTAATACCCTATCAATGGTCGGTTCGATCAAGTGGTCACGGCACCAATGTAGTTGGTCTCTTACTACGTATGTAACACTTGAGTACAAAAACCAGACAAGGTAAATTAGACTTTAATATACGGCGACTTTATTGTAAAGGTAACTCTTGGGTATTATAGTACAAGTATAACCAGCGGATATACAAGATCAGAACAGATATATAATACAGTGGGGCAACCCTGTAGCATAGAGTTAAGCCCGTGAGCACAGGGTGGTCATGTCACGACAGTCCCAAACCTGACTGACTTCCAATGGAGAAGTAGCCGTCTTATATACAGCGCTGCATAGCCACGTGACCGTACTAGCAGCGCCACCTGTTAGGTTTAGTTATGTAAAATGCTTATGTAACAACTACCGACGGTAACCGAAGGTGGTACCGGTACACTACCGTATAGATAACCGAACTAGAGGAGTCGGTGTATGTAACGAACCGACGACACTAGTTAGATGAATAAAACAGTTATTAAACACAATAGAACCGTGTTGTCTTACATCATACAACATACAATAGATATACAACAATAACAGTTAGACTTTATAGTCAACCCGTTACACTCCTATGATTTTATTTCCTGTCAAACAGTAACCACAGAATTCTGAAACATCACACAAGGAACCCAAGGATTTGTATCTACCTTTATTCTAAAAATATTTTTGTAGATTCATCAACCTGCATTCTGGGGATAAATGTCATCTTGTTGTGCATAATTTGAGGGTTTTGGCCCTTTGAAAAAAAGAAGTAATGCAAAAATGGACTGAATCAAATCTTTAAAGCATTGCATTGTGGGTAAATTTAACAACAATCTGCATATCAGATTATCTTACCATGTAGCATTGGATATATTAAACAGTTAAAGCAATTTATTCACTTTGATGCTCTTTAAAATCCATTTATTACTTCGTAGATGAAACCTCCTGAAGAATGTTAGAAAATGACCAAAATACCTATAATTATTACATCAAAATATAAAACTGCTCTAAAATGCTCAATTTTGCTCGAAATTATCCAAAAATTTATTTGGGTTTGACAAACTAATCTGAGCACCTGTCTACCAAAAATGGCACTATTCTGACGATTATTAGCCATATTCGCAGAAAGATGCGCAGAAGTCCATTCTGCAATGGCCACGACCCACCTTGAGTGTCTAAGGCCATCTCACCGATCCGGGGCTACCATCATTTAACAGATAAGATGAATCAAGTGTTTCTCCTTTATCACATTTTATTTGAACAACTTTTCCTAACAATCTTGTCTGTGAAAAATATACAAATTTATACAAATATATATCACATTTATATATATATATATATATCCCCATACAATGGAGAAAGTATGTTGTTATAACATTAACAACGATGTAATCAATAGGAGAGATCCTCACTGTGACAAATTATGTACATTGTGTCAGACATTCAGAGCTGGCGTTGAGCTTTTTTATGGGTTTAAATAGTCTCATAATCATAACACAACATAATCAATTAAAGTGGTAGGTTAAATTCACCTAGAGTCAGACACATACTATGAGACCGACAACTGTTTTTCTGACTACTGTGAAAGTACTTATTTTCACGGGAGTAAATTTTCGCAGAAGAGTGAAAATCGGCAATTTCGCGGGTATTTATTCCATACTTAAGCATATAAAAAGTTTTCATTTCCATGAAAATCGGAAATATATATATACCCAGCGAAATAAAGTACTTTCACAGTATTCAAGGCCTTTATTTGTGAACAATAGTAAGGTCTAAGTGTTATTCTTTCCAAATAACAAACACTAGAAGTAGTAGGGTACATAAATATAACCTCAAATTTCACTATCCTACTAGGGTATGTGTCCGACTCAGGGTGAATCTACCCTAACATGACAATCGATGGTCATTTTTGACAAGTCTTAAAAGAAAAGATGATCGTATTTTCAACCAAGTTTGTTTCAAAGCAGCTGTGATTCTAATACACATCTATGAGTGCCATTCATCCAAATGTTATACATTTCATGAGTTAAATAGCAAATAACATGCAACTGTTGTGCCTGAGTGGGGGCTGCCATTTTCTTGGCTACCCATGTCACAAGTGAACATTCTGTTGGTGCAGCAAGCACAAGAAGGTCAGAAATGGTCCATCAGGGGGCCGACCTGTTACCAGGTTTGGTCAACAGCTATCATACATACACACTAACATACAAGTCTCCAATACAACTATTTTTATCAGACTCCTTCATGAAGGGTGTAGTAATATTATTAGCAGAGCCCGCACACTGGGCCAACTATTTCTCAAAGTGTATGGCCCTATTGTTGTGGCTGTGTCCACATGTACAGGTATGCAGTGAGGGTAATTGCGTCAAGGCAGGTGAGAATTAACAGGAGTGTGTGTGTGCATGGTGGGGGTCATAGTGAAGAGGGGAGCTGACCGGTGGTAGTCAGCTAATGTCCCTCACCAGTCAGTCACCCTCTTCACTGCAGCCCCTCACCACACACATACACCAATCTTAGTCTAAATATGCCAGTCACTACGAGAGGCTAGTTGGCCATGAATTGCAGACCATATATGGATCAGTATTCCCTTCCCTGATTTGCTGATAATTAGGGCGAACTACTTTCCTGCAGGTGGTGGGGGAGGGGGGTCACTGGTCTGGTCCTCTTTGACGTCATTTTCACGTCATTTATCGCCAAATCTCGCTACAAAATGTCAGCCCCCTTGGTGGATGGATTAGGTTCGATTTTATAGTTAAAAAAAAGTATTATATGAATGTTAATGCGGAAACTGAGCAATGAAGCCCAGTATGAAGTATATTAATATACAATGAATCGATAGAACTAGACTTTGGCTACACCAGTCTTTTCTTTTAAGTCTGTGAACACATGTTTTGGATGATGCAAAGATGGAATATATACAAATGATTAAAAAATGAGGCTACACAACAGTACAACAAATAAACATTACACTACAAATATCTTAAGTGGTTTACGGTTGTGTCAAAAATATAATACTGTAAAACCTTGTGTATAAGCCGTGGCTGGTACTTGATTCAGAGGTGCGGCTTATATGCAAGTTTTTGCTACTATAGTACAGTACTAAATGTCACCATACTCAGATCTCTGGTGCGGCTTATAGGATCGGCCCAAAGACAGGATGTGGCTAATATGCGAGTTAGGCTTATACGCGAGGTTTTACGGCAACCCATAACATATGGGAAACAAGTGATACACCAAAATAAAACCAAAAGTGTGTTGAATATGGAGGGAAGGGCCAGCCTTGCATATCTGACAACATAGAGTCATTTTAGCAGATTGCTTTCCTGGAAAAAACAAAAAATACCAGGCACATGGCATAGGCAATAGGGCCAAAAAAAGGGTTGGTTTCCGGTAACAACCAGCTGAACCGGTGCTGCATTGGTGCATCATGCCGACCCTTCAAGAGTGTCTCAACCCCATAGGGTCGGCATGGCGCTTGAATGCAGCACTGGCGAGTTACTCGCCAGGGCTGCATTCATGCATCATGACAACCAAGGGCATGATGCATTATGGTATCATGCCATTCTTAAAGGCTTAAATATGGATACTGTAAATACAATACATAGTACTTAGTGCAATAGTTCCATGATAACCATAATATTCCCACAAGTACGCTTTATTTATAGTATTGGTACAAAAATAAAGCATGACTTGACTAGATTCATATATCCGCATATTACCACAAACGCACCTATTTGCTTGTTACACTTACACAGTGATGTATACATCCAATCTTACATTAGAATACTGGAACGGTAACACCTGTACACTGTAAATAGTTAGTGAAGGTAAACAGTAGAATCTACTCAGTGCAGGGCACAACAGCGGCCTATCTCTCCCATCTCTTACGTCAGCCTGTTACATAACCTACACTGGGGCCCCGTGCCTCTCCTTTTCTCAGTGTTCCGGTCACCACAGGCGCTCTGGTTGTCACAACACACATCCCAGCCTGGGACACTCTGAGACTGTTGTGCGGCTCTCTGTACTGTAGAATGATTTTACAGTAGAATCTTCTGTAGATTTACAGTAGATTCTACTGTTTCCCTAAAACAAACTGTACACCTACAGTATAGAAATAAGAATCTACTGTACACTGACAAAATGGGCGACCAGCTGTTTACAGTGTATATCGTATGGCAGGATTCTGGATGTATCACACTTCGTAGCTGGCCTGTATATAAGCGCCCCGGTACTTGGTACTTACAATATCTAAGTGCGCTTCACCTCTTGCGCTTAAATTATACCCGCTTTTATATTAAAGTTGGTACATCAGATGTGTAGGACAAAAAACCCTAAAAATGCGTCAGAATGTTACCAAATAACATGTAATAGATAGACTATGGTTATGAGAGGCTAACTCAAAATAACCACAGTAAACTGGCTGACACCCTTATATAGGGCACCTGCCACTCTACAGTAGTTGAATTTTGAGTTAGCCTCACATAACCATTGTCTATCTGTTTTAAACCACAGCAGTGAGGTTATGTGAGTCTAAGTGGAAATAACCAAGGTGTGAATTCCTTTGTCTTAGCCCTCCGCTGTGGTTTAAATGTTTATGTGACTTCCTATCTATTCCATCTGTTGAAATAAAAGCATGCACCTTTTTATTATTCCCATTGACAATACACTAAAAGCCCATGTTTTGAGGACATTGGATCCCTTTGTACCCTATTATCACCCATTGATGACATTGAATTGACTTCTATTCTCCAAATATCATACTTTTACAGTGTTTGGAATACATCTAAGTAAGATTTATACACACTTTAAGACCAGCTTTGCAATACCACTCTAAAGCCCTAAGTCCACGGCAACCGGATCCTGCGTTAACACCGTATCGCACCTCTGCCATACCCATTTCGCCTCAGTTTCGCTGTGGACACAGGCGAAATAGTGGCGAAATGAGGGCGGCAGAGATACGAAACAGTTTTAAAGCAGGATCCTGTCGCCATGGATTTTAGGCTTTAACTCCACTCGGTCTTAGAAGTGTTATTTAACCCAGTCATCTCACTGCATGCATGTTGGCATTTAAGCATACTTTCCATTGCTTAAAGTCATACTTTAAGCTGCTTTAAGTCATGTAAATATCAGGGAAAGGTCATTATGACGTTTAAGCGGCTTTGAGTGGCATATACCAACATTAAACATGCTTAAAGTGTGACTAAGCAGTCCAATCTTTGCTTAAATGGCAATATTCATGCAGTGTCTCCTAGAACCCTGGGGGTAAGGTACCTATCAGGAAAGCCATTTACTCTGGAGAGTCATTGCATGTCTTGGAAAGGATTAGAACAGAAGGACAGTGTATGGGATGCCACTTCCCGGGTTGGTAAGGCCACTCAAAATAATAAAATGGTTTCTCATCACCACTGTGATATTATGAAGGCTCAAACCGCTATTAATTGACCAAGAATATCATATACAATTGCTTTGTTCCCCCATACAAGCCGAGGACAAAGCACACAAACACCTGTTACCTAGTACCTACACCCACCACCAGTGGCGCTGCACCACCCTATTGTATATAAGGGGTAGACGCTACTAGCCAGTCAGAGAGAGCTGGGTAGGGTACTAGGTGCATACCATCGTAGACCTAACGTACAATAAACCCAAACTACACACCTAACCGCTGATTGTAGTGTTACTTACTTTCGTGCATATCAAATCTCAGATATTAGTCCAATGCTAATTGATGATGGCCCGATATGACACCACCCACATGATAAAAATTAAAAAATCTTTTTTTTTTTAATGAAAAATATATGTTAAAATTGGAGATATATTGGCAATTATTGTATAAAAGTTAGGCTTATGCTATCAGTGATGCAGTTAGCTAGGAATACCATGCATTTAATTAAACAACTTTTGGAGATCAATAAAAACCGAATTACTAAAATGTAAAAATTGTTCGCGAAAAGTCTAAATTTCCCTATATATCTAAGCCCCAAGTAAAAAAAAAATTAAATAAAAAACACCCTTGTCATATTTTTCACTGCTTGGTGATGAGAAACAACTTTCTTTTTTTGAGTGGCCTAAACTCCTGCAAAGATGTCAATCCAGATCAGAACAGTCCTGTGGGAGGAACCCGAGACCAAGAGCGTCTGTGGTGAACAGACGACTGAGGTAAGATAGGTACAGGATACCTGCAGGGGTCCAGTGTTGGTTGTATAACCAGGTAACCCTTTAGCTACGGGTGATGCCATTTGGCATCATTTTGAAAGATATAGAAATATTTTTTTCTGGGAGAAAAAATATTTCTGTTTTTTTTCAGCCCACATTCTAAAATATCCACATTTACTGCCGCCATGGTAGATTTAGGCCTCATATGATATGACATAAAAATCCCCGGTTTTTTGTAGCAATAGCAGCTGAGAATACTAGTAGTCAAGAGTTTGGGTGAATTTCTGGGTCAGTAGCTAAAGGGTTAAATAGTGACATGATATAGGCCTATCTAAGATACCAGTCTTTCAATAAAATAAACTTGTATAAAGATGAATTGAGTTTGGTGAAATTTTTTTTTGATTCAGATTTGGTACCAGATTAGTGCATTTTTAGGAATTCTGACTCATATAGGAGCTTGGGTTACTGGTGCCTAGGTGATAAACCCACAAGGGGATATTACACCAGTTATAATGCCCCCCCCCCCCAGTGATAATGCCCCCCAGTGATAATGCACACCCCCCCCCCCCCCAAGTGTACCATACTGATCCATTAACATAAGACAATGTCAATCGGATGTGACTGCGGATGTAGCTCAGTGGTAGCGTAATGTTAAAGGTCACGGGTTCGAGTCCCTGGGTCTCTGAAAATGTCACTTTTCGCAGAAACCGTGTCCCTCGCAATGGCAAAACCAACACCTACATCACAGGCTAAATGAGGTACAATTGTAAATCACGCTGCTCAGTGTCGATCTAAATATTTCTCCCCATCACGTAATATGTATCTTTTACTGGCCACCAAGAGAAGTCATTTCAAATGTGTCATACCTATAACGGCATGTGACTTAACGACTCAACAAATGACTCAACAAATGAGATAATTCCCTGCATTTACTGCGGGATTCTTACGGTGCAATATGTAACGACTGGTACCCATTGTGATGGCTGCTATTAGTCCTTATCTCACTGGTACCAGATCAATCAATGGCTGTCCGCATAAGGCATCCCGCTACCCGGGAATATCACACTCTAATGGGGGTCCCTTTCCCCTTGGCGCGACATGTAACGGCCTTTACAAGATACGCACATCCGTCATGAATCACCTCACTGAGCGCAGACCGGAAGTTCTTCCCGGCCACATTGTATATAAAGAAGTCAACGCCATAGTTGAGATAGTAGAGGTGGTACACGAAGAAGACCACCACCTTGTAAGTCATGGAGTAATCCTGGTTGATAATATCGTCTAATGACCAGTTGTCGTAACTGAAGTAATGGTACTCCTTAAGTATCTCATACGGGAGTCCCATCACGATGAAGGCGCTAGACGAGACCACCAACATACGGGTTATCTTGTAACTTGAGCGTCTGTGCGAGTGGTAGCCATTGTTGTTTGTGCCGTTGGAACCACCGTGGAGTCTGGGTTTGAAGGAGGAATTATTGACAGCACAGCGGTCTGACAGGTTTCCATGGCTACCGCACAGACTACTGCTAGTCGAGAACCGATCAGTGCCACCACCACCGTTAGTCGTCAAGTTTGATTTCCATTTCCCACTACTCCTTTTTCCGCCGTTAGCGTTGACGCGGATGCTGCTGTTGTTGTGGTGCGCTATCTTCTGGATGATGCGGGCGTTTAGGAGGATAGTGAGGAGGGCGGGAAGCAGCCAGAAGCAGATCATGGAGCAGACGCTCGTCCACTTTAAGACAGTCTCGTACTCCACCCGCGCTGCGCACTGGTACTGCGGACCTGCGTACCCACTCTCCAACTCACGCACCTGTGAGAACAAACCAAATGATATTCATTATTCTTTGAACAGATTTATTAGGCTAATGACCATGGGCTTATGATCACACCATATCTACCAATTGAATGGTACAGCCCAGGAGCATGCACAGTACCGGTATGGTCTAATTGACTCTCCAACTCATGCACATTCCGGATGAAATGAAATGATATAAATTATGTTTTGAGCAAGTTTATTAACTTTGTTGCTTGAAACGGTCCAAGGGCATGGCAAGCAGTTTCAACGTAGGGGGGACTAAGGGGTATTTTGACCTTTTTTGGCCCCTTTTTACTTGATTTTTTTGGTTTGACCTTTTTTGGGGTTGTTCAAAAGTGGGGGGGGGGGGGACATGTCCCCCCCCCATCCCCCTCGGTTGCCACGCCCCTGTTAAAAGTACAGTAGTTTAATGGAGCGCTCGCGCAATGATTCACACCTCCCTTGCCAATATTTTTCACCCTCCCTCCTTTGAACTATAGTAACGCACTGGCTTTTTTTGCTAAAAAGGGGAATGATAGTTTACACTCCCCCCCAAACCTACCACCCCACTATCACTAATAAATGAACACTTCCTAAAATCATAATGATATGTTATAGGGTAACAATCATAATTTCTCTATCAGGGTTCACGTGAGCCACTCGCCAAATCGCCAATTGCAAATCAAAGTTGAATTTGACGAATGTTACCCTCTGACAATTCGCCAAAATGGCTAATTGTGGTTGAGGGACTAATTTTAGCTAATCACTATAGCCATGTTAAAGGGGCAATTATGGAGAAGCCACTCGGATTAATTATATTCTGAAGTAACTTAATTATGAACATTTCCAAAAGAAAAACATTTTGCCTGGCCCATAGATTTAGATTTAGAATTAGACGATGGCAATTCTTGCCTTCTTCAAGATTGTTGGATGGTATATAAACCAAATTTTGAATGGTTTGAAGAAGACAAGAAAGTTTGGCTAATCAATGTTGAATTTGGCTAATCAAAATGGGTACCAATAAGCTATTCCTGTCCCCTACCCGATTGGTACCTAATATGCTGGAGACTAATAAAGTCAATTTGCGTTATACTTGTAGAGTACCTGTTATTCATCTATAATAATTATTATGTTGATTCATTCTGCAAAATTATCTCCTCTTGATTTGAGTTGGTTGTTTGCCCCCCCCCCCTGGTCAATTGACCTCATACCTATCTTAATTTCAATATACCTGAATTTATTCTGCTAAATTATCACCTCTGGATTTGAGTTGGTCGTTTGACCCCTCCCCCATGTCAATATCTTATATCGTCTTGTATATAGTCATCTTTATATGATCTTTTATGTTCAACAAACTCGGGAGGAAAAACTACAGGTATCATTTATCATTGTCATACTTTCCACATCAATATTTTGTATTCTTGACAAAATCATTTTAAAACCTAAAAAATATGAAAGGAACTACCATTTTTTCTTGTGTACTACAAGGGGTTTTAACATTATATATGAATGATAAACAATACGAGTTGTTGATGGACAAATGTGAGAAGCCACTCAGATTAATTATATTCTGAAGTAACTTAATTATGAATATTCCCAAGAGAAAAACATTTTGCCAGGCCCACAGATTTAGACTTAGATTTAAACGATGGCAATTCTCCCCTTCTTCAAGATTGTTGGATGGTATATAAACCAAATTTTGAATGATTTGAAGAAGACAAGAAAGTTTGGCTAATCAATGTTGAATTTGGCTAATCAAAATGGGTACCAATAAGCTATTCCTGTCCCCTACCCGATTGGTACCTAATATGCTGGAGACATAATAAAACTCAATTTGCGTTATACTTGTAGAGTACCTGTTATTTATCTACATGTTGATTAATCTGGTTTCATTCTGCTAAATTCTCACCTCTTGATTTTAGTTGTTTGTTTGCCCTCCCCTCCCTGGTCAATTGACCTCATACCTTTCTAAATTTTGATTGATGATGGACAAATGTGATAAAATGTACAAGGAACTTTCAAACTAGAATGTAGACGCCCTGTTCGAGACACTCTAAATTTAATGAAAAACTATGATAAAAATAAATAAAATATAGGCATATTTGATATCAAATCAAAGCTTATACTGGCAGCAATGCAGTGATCTAGAAATATCTGCCACTTCTACTAATTTTGCATATTGTGCGAGCGTTAGACCTTACAAGAGGGCTACTTCTGGTTTCCAGCAAAAAAGAAAATCCGACCCTATCTACTTAGCTTTTTTCATGATGTTAACGGAAACACACAGTCTTTGCAAAAACATTTTCATCCCACAGGACATTTGGTCCTGGAGATTTTCAATGTTGCAGGACCAGCTACATTTTTGAAGGACCGGATAGCAACATATTTGATGATACATATATGCATTTTTAACTATAAGATAGTAATGTGCATTATATGTGACTGGACACTCAGTCCTGCTACACTTGTCAATCTGCTGAACCGGTGACATTATAGCAGGACATTGGCACTGTCCTGCATGTTTTAGCAAAGACACAATTAATTTGTTTAGCCTACACTGAAAATCCATAGGTTGAAAGGGTTTGTCAGTACAGACTATCCTAGGTTGGTCATATGAGTGTTAGTCACAATGGCAAAGTTATATTCAAAAAGTGACCAAGGGGTCAGTCAGTAGTGGCTAACCTAGGTTCATCATTGTGTTGTATTTGTATACCACTATTTGGGGCCACCTGTGATGACTACTCAGTGGCTCCCCCTGGAACTAAAATGACTAGGGTGGGTTGGTCAGTAGTGATCAACCTGACAATAATTACTAATCTAGGTTGGTTGTATAGGGAGCCAAAAAATGACTAACTAGGTTAGGCACTAGTGACTGAGAGGTTGGGCGTATAGGGAGTCTAGGGATATCAGTGTAAGTGGAAAAACATACCTCAAACATGAGCAGAGTGGGGATGAAGATGATGAGAGCGAACACGAGGCAGGCGACCACGATGCAGGAGGCGCGGCGCTTGGTGCACCACGTCTTACGTTGTAGCGGCCAGCAGGTAGCGAGGTAACGCTCAGCGGTGTATCCCAGGACGTACGCGATACTCAGGAAGCTAAACACACCTGCAGTATACAAGACATCAACCCTTTAATATATACATTATTAAAGAACACCTGTACAGAACACCTGTAAACAGACCACCTGTAGCGGCCAGCAGGTAGCAAGGTAACGCTCAGCGGTGTACCCAAGGACGTATGCGATACTCAGGAAGCTAAACACACCTGCAGTATACAAGGCATCAACCCTTGAATATATACATTAGTCTAGAATACTTGTACAGAACACCTGTACAGAACACTTATACAAAACACTTGTACAGAACACCTGTAGAGGCCAGCAGGTAGCGAGGTTACGCTCAGCAGTGTACCCGAGGACGTACGCTATACTCAGGAAGCTAAACACACCTGCAGTATACAAGACATTAACCTTTCATATATAGATTATAATAGAACACATGTCCAGAACACCTGTACAGAATACCTATACAGAACACTTGTACAGAACACCTGTAGCGGCCAGCAGGTAGCGAGGTTACGCTCAGCAGTGTACCCAAGGACGTACGCGATACTCAGGAAGCTAAACACACCTGCAAGGTAAAACAATTGTATTAGAACACCTGTATAGAACACCTGTAATATATAACACCAGTAGCGGCCAGCAGGTAGCGAGGAACACACCTGCAAGGCAAAACACCTGTATTATAGAACACCTGTATTTGGCCAAAAAAGATGTCAACCCTTTCATTTCTGGCCAAGTCACAAGATAAGATAGAACACCTGTACATAGAGAACTGTATTATAACACATGTATTATAGAACACCTGTACAGAACACCTGTACAGAACACCTGTACAGAACACCTGTACAGAACACCTGCACAGAACACCTGTACAGAACACCTGTACAGAACACCTGCACAGAACACCTGTACAGAACACATGTACAGAACACCTGTACAGAACACTTGTACAGAACACCTGTACAGAACACCTGTACAGAACACCTGTACAGAACACCTGCACAGAACACCTGTACAGAACACCTGTACAGAACCCCTGTACAGAACACCTGTACAGAACCCCTGTACAGAACACCTGTACAGAACACCTGTACAGAACACCTGTACAGAACCCCTGTACAGAACACCTGTATAAACAGAACATGTTGTAGCGGCCAGCAGGTAGCGAGGTACCTCTCAGCAGTGTACCCAAGGACATACGCGATACTCAGGAAGCTAAACACACCTGCAGTATACAAGACATCAACCCTTTAATATATACATTATTATAGAACACCTGCACAGAACACCTGTACAGAACACTTATACAAAACACTTGTACAGAACACCTGTAGAGGCCAGAAGGTATCGAGGTAACGCGGTGTACCCAAGGACTAAGCAATACTCAGGGAACTGAACACACCTGCAAGGTAAAACACTTGCATTAGAACACCTGTATAGAACACCTGTAATATGAAACACCAGTAGCGGCCAGCAGGTAGCGAGGAACACACCTGCAAGGCAAAACACCTGTTTTATAGAACACCTGTATTTAGCTAAAAAAGATGTCAACCCTTTCATTTCTGGCCAAGTCACAAGATACGATAGAACACCTGTACATAGAGAACTGTATTATAACACATGTATTATAGAACACCTTTACAGAACACCTTTACAGAACACCTTTACAGAACACCTGTACAGAACACCTGCACAGAACACCTGTACAGAACACCTGTACAGAACACCTGTAAAGAACACCTGTACAGAACACCTGTACAGAACACCTGTACAGAACACCTGTACATACCCTCCCGTGTAGAACACCTCCAGCCACACAGGTGACGGAACAAACTGGACCATGAACCCCAGATGCTTACGACATCGCGTCAAGTTGATAGTCTGACCGGGTGAAATCTATGACCGGGTGCAATCTATGACCGGTTTGGGAAAAAAACGCTTTATTTAGGTCAGATGAAGATATAAATGGTGGAAAATGTTAATGTTTGATTTAGACTTTATATCACTCATTTGATTTCAAGCCGGTCATAGATTACACCCAGTCATAGATTGCATCCGGTCATAGATTCAACTTGCCCCAATTTCGTGGGACATAGCCTTACCCAGCCCTCACGGCCTCTTCACTCCCGGGACTACTCACCAGAGCTGCACTCATGCATCATGACTACAGAAGATATGATGCATAAAGGAGAAAATGAATAATCTAAAAGACAAACCTGTTGCATCATGCCGACCCTACACCCTCAGAAAAGTTAGAGTCATTGTCGCTAAAACGACCCTCATCTGAGAGTCAGGCAGTGCCTGACCCTCACGTGAGGGTAGTTTTAGCGACAATGACTCTGACTTTTCTGTGTGTACTGGGTAATGGATGTCTCACCAGTGCTTTATTCATGTATCAGGACGACCATGGCCTTAGTGCATTAAAGCACTATGCGGCCCTTAAAGGGTTAAAGGGTAAATAACTAATTCACAGTCAGTACCCTTTGTCGTCATGATGCGTGAATGCAGCCCTGGTGAGTAACTCACCAGTGCTGCATTCATGCATAATGCCGACCCTACGGGGTTCATAACTCACTAGTGTTGCATCCATGCATAATAACGACCATGGGATCTGTGCATTAAAGCACTATGCAGCCTTTAAGACGTAAAACGCAAGCCATGCATCATGACGACAGATTACATGATGCATAAAGGAGAAAATTAATAATTAAAAATAATTAATTTATAAGACCCACCTGTAAGGTAGTAGTTGACAGGGCAGAGGTTCCACCTGGTGATCCACACCCCCTGCGCCCACCTGGCGAGTAGACACAGCAGAAACCCAGAGTCACTGACGGCCAGGGCGGCAAGGTAGATGCTACAGGACAGACGACGTAACCGGGACGCTACGTAAACAACCAGCGCCAGGAAGTTTGCCGCCACGCCGAGCGTCACGATCCCGGGAACCAGCACATACTGCAACCAGCGCAGCACAGAAAAGTCGTCTGCCGCGCCGGAAGTGGCGCCAAAACCAGCGAAATCGGCAGAAATGGCGTCTGTGGAGATGGTGGTGACCAGCGAGGGGTGCATTGTCCAGTTTGTGTTTAGGTTGAAGACCCGCCGTTGATGTAGTAACGTTTGTGTGATGGGAGTGAGGCTAGAGTTGTGAATTAATGATAGTAATGGCGGCGTCAGAGTCATGCCGGCCGCCATTTTGATGTCCCTTTGAGGTCGTTATGATGCAGCTTTAATGGCGTCAGATGCTGCTAATTGTGTCATGTCATGTAATGGCCGTCGTATAACTAATGTGGCGGCAGATGGGTCAAAAGCGACCTGGCGACTTTGGCTGTTTTGGAGGCGACTTTCGACCTAAGGCAATAATGTAAGCGACCTGGCGACTTTTGGACAAAATTGACAATGGATTAAAGGGTCCAAAAAAGCGACTTTTCGACCTGGACCCCTTAATTTAGGCGACTTTCCGACCTGAGGGGGGGGGGACCCATCTGCACCCACACTAATATCAGGCCAGGACATGGGCTCTCAGAGCACTGGGGTAAGGCTTGGCTATGGGTAAAGGCCTTTGCGTAGTAATATATGGCACTTGTAGGTGGTGAATGGGTATAGTGTAGAGCACTGGGGTATCAAGGCGTCTATACATCAATCTCAGCATCCACACTCCTTTCTTGTATGCCTACACAGCTGCCAAATCCAAGAAGATTCTGGACAGGTATTTCACATCAGATGGAGATCCTATACTGTGTATATAGGATTAAATCCCTGGGACAATATAGCCACATGTCAGCTGAACTATTGGTAACACAATGCTAAGTCCTCCTGTAGTTGTTAATATACCACGGCTCAGAACAGTGTGGTATGGATCCTGCAGCACTCTAGAACACCTGCTGTACACGGATATTCCTAGGCTCCCTATACGACCAATCTCTTAGTCACTAGTGCCTAACACTTTTTGGTCTAGTATGATCGGGCTTGGATACATATAATTTGAGCGTTGTAGTCCTCCCATATAGCAGTAAAGGCACGGGGCAGATCAGTGGTAACACTGCTGGTGTGTGTGTGTGGGGGGGGGGGGGGTTGGTACTGTCTGTTAGTAAGGCACTGTTACATCCTAACTTACAGTGACTGTGCACCACTCTAAACAACCGTCTACCCAGAAGGATCCCTGAGTCATCGATAGAGCACTGGGGAGGCGGAATCATGGAATAACCCTCCTCACATCAATACCACTAGCTTCCTGTGTGTATATCTACAGTAGAACTAATCCTGGGGGGAAACCCACTGAGTTCAGTATTCCTGTTTATCTTGGCACGGTGGTGTAATCAGGCCTGAAGGTATAGGCTCACTGTAGATACAAATTCACTGATGGGGAAATAGCAATGTTAAATCTGTATTTTGGTATCTCCAATATCGTTATCCTGCTCTAAGGGTGCAGTAGCAGTATCCAGCTTAGCAGTAGATGATAAAGCCCCGAGGAAAAGTCACTGCTCGGGATCCTTATCAGTATTCTTGTTAATACTGGAAGTATTAAGGCCTAATGGTGTCGTAGTCTTTGTGCTTTAGTCCACATAAGATGACAGGAAAGGCACTGATGGAGAAATTAAATAAATTGATTGCCTCTGAATAGCTCCGATTCTAAGGGACTAATCCGTATTAGTATTCTTGGTGAGAGGTAATCGCTTATGGTGTAGTAGTCTTTATGTGTTTATCCAATGACAAATGACAGAAAAGGCACAGGTGGAGAAATAAATAAATTTTGGTAGCTCCAATACAGTAGTACAAATAGTGGTAAAGGCATGTGGGTTACTTCAGGCTGCTAGTCCCAGGGTAAGAGCACACTGGTATCCTATGCTATAGATTGTGAACTGAGTGGGACAGTGAAAAAGTCACTGGTGGAGAAATAGAGAAATTGAATGCCTCAGTTTTGGTAGCTCCAATACAGTAGTACTAACAGTGGTAAAGACTCCTGGGTTCCCACCACACTGGTATCCTATGCTATAGCTGGTGGGCTGTATGAGACAGTGTTAAAGGCCTGGGTTGTAGCTCCTATGTTAATACACACAGTGTCTATAGTGAAGGCCTGGAGGACATCAGGTGCCGCTAGTGTTACAACAGGAGGAGGTCTGTGTAGTGTTTAGCGTCCCAGCAGCGTCCCAGCAGCGTCCCAGCAGCGTCCCAGCAGCGTCCCAGCAGGCTACCACATGCCTCCCGTACTCCCTCCTACTCCTCCTGAGGCTGGACGCTCTCTGACTGGAGGCTGGGGCTGTGGTAGTAGTAGTGGGTGGTAGTTCTGTGTTTGGACACTAGGGGTGATGGTAGGGTCTGTGATGGTATATCTGGGGCCTCCTATACTCCTACTGAGGCTGGAGGCTCTCTGACTGGAGGCTGGGGCTGTGGTAGTAGTAGTAGTAGTGGGTGGTAGTTCTGTGTTTGGACACTAGGGGTCAGTATGGGGTCTGTGACAGTGTACCCTACTCCTACTGGCGCTGGGCACTTTCTGACTGGAGGCTTGGGGTCGTGCACACTCCCGGAGTGACCATACACGTCCATGGCCGGTATGTTGTCACTCACAATTCACTATATGCATCATGGGTAGACACCTGAAAGTAGTGCCTTGAATTTTAATAGGGTGTTGGATTGGAGAGGAGGGAGGGTGTATTGAGCAGCAGGCAATCAGGCCTCACCTAGTAATAGCCCAGTCTGCGGCAGAGTAGTCTCTGCGCGCCTCAAGTCTCCAACGTAGCCTTCACTCTCCAGCAGAAGTTTGGTATTGACTAACTATGGGTGGCGGCCATTATCCACCGGTGGATATTGGAGAGTGATGGAGAGCTGAAGCTTACAGAGATATAAATCAACGACACCGGTGGAGACGTCTATCGGCAATATCTCGCGATAGATTGGTAATAGCCTTCAGTTTCAGAGTAGTACTCAGCATTGATACAGCCCAGTGAAAAGGCCAGGTGAGGGGTGGGCTAGAGTGGAGTGGCTATTGACAACCTGTACATATATGCCAGGTATTGGAAATACATGGAGGGCAAGTTGTAATTTGGGGAGGGGGTTGGCCCAGGGATCTATGCACATCATTAACTGCTAGCGGTTAACTACCCTCAATGCACAGGTTGAATTGTCAGTGTGAAGATGTCTCAGTGTGGGGTCTGTGACCTCCTACAGACACTGGGCTCTCTCTGACTGGTCGTAGAGGCTGTGGTGGTAGTATACTGGGTGGTAGTTCTGTGTAACAGCACTAGGGGTCGGTGTGGGGTCTGTGACAGTGTATCTGGGGCCTCCTACTGGGTGGTAGTTCTGTGTAACAGCACTAGGGGTCGGTGTGGGGGTCTGTGACGGTGTATCTGGGGCCTCCTACTGGGTGTTAGTTCTGTGTAGCAGCACTAGGGGTCGGTGTGGGGTCTGTGACGGTGTACCTGGGGCCTCCTACATGGTGGTAGTTCTGTGTAACAGCACCAGGGGTCGGTGTGGGGTCTGTGATGGTGTATCTGGGGCCTCCTACTGGGTGGTAGTTCTGTGTAACAGCACCAGGGGTCGGTGCGGGGTCTGTGACGGTGTATCTGGGGCCTCCTACTGGGTGGTAGTTCTGTGTAGCAGCACTAGGGGTCGGTGTGGGGGTCTGTGACGGTGTATCTGGGGCCCCCTACTGTGTGGTAGTTCTGTGTAACAGCACCAGGGGTTGGTGTGGGGTCTGTGACAGTGTATCTGGGGCCTCCTACTGGGTGTTAGTTCTGTGTAACAGCACTAGGGGTCGGTGTGGGGTCTGTGACGGTGTATCTGGGGCCTCCTACTGGGTGGTAGTTCTGTGTAACAGCACTAGGGGTTGGTGAGGAGTCTGTGACAGTGTATCTGAGGGCTCCTACTGGGTGGTAGTTCTGTGTTACAGCACTAGGGGTCGGTGTGGGGTCTGTGACGGTGTATCTGGGGCCCCCTAATTGGTGGTAGTTCTGTGTAACAGCACTAGGGGTCGGTGTGGGGTCTGTGACAGTGTATCTGGGGCCTCCTACTGGGTGGTAGTTCTGTGTAACAGCACTAGGGGTTGGTGTGGGGTCTGTGACGGTGTATCTGGGGCCTCCTACTGGGTGGTAGTTCTGTGTAGCAGCACTAGGGGTCGGTTAGGGGTCTGTGACGGTGTATCTGGGGCCTCCTACTGGGTGGTAGTTCTGTGTAACAGCACTAGGGGTCCGTGTGGGGTCTGTGACGGTGTATCTGGGGCCTCCTACTGGGTGGTAGTTCTGTGTGACAGCACTAGGGGTCGGTGTGGGGTCTGTGACGGTGTATCTGGGGCCCCCTACATGGTGGTAGTTCTGTGTGACAGCACTAGGGGTCAGTGTGGGGTCTGTGATGGTGTATTAGGGGCCCCCTACATGGTGGTAGTTCTGTGTAACAGCACTAGGGGTCGGTGTAGGGTCTGTGATGGTGTATTAGGGGCCCCCTACATGGTGGTAGTTCTGTGTAACAGCACTAGGGGTTGGTGCGGGGTCTGTGACGGTGTATCTGGGGCCTCCTACTGGGTGGTAGTTCTGTGTAACAGCACTAGGGGTTGGTGTGGGGTCTGTGACGGTGTATCTGGGGCCCCCTACTCCTATACTGCCACTGGGATCACACTGAATGGGGCTGGGGTCTCACTGCATGGGTTACCTTTCATCCCCAGATCCTTCTGAAGGATGGTATAAACAACCACTTCAAATCTGTAATTAACAGTTCTCCCGTGTCATTTCTAGATAAACTACAGGGCAGTGTATGGAATTTGAGAATTAAAAAATATAATTCTAAATTCTAACCTTGACCCATGAATGTAGAGTTCAACGTAGGGAAAAAACCACTTCAACTCAGATTTTGCTATCTTTTGGTAATCCCTGTTGGTAGCTTGAAGCTCGGGGGCGGATCCAGGGGACGGGGTCTTGGCTTAGGAACCCCCCTCGATTATATAGTATGGTGATTTTCAGCCACCACCACCCCATCCCCATCCTCCCCTATACCCCCCCCCCCATGTGGCAATCACTAGTTCACCAAGGTGCTACTAGGTGAGGTAGTAGTGGGTGGTAGTATCATGATGCTGGTACTAAGGTAGGTAGTACAGTGGGAATTATAGACAAATGCAGCACAAAAGGGGGACTTTTCAGCAAAGTTGTTGATAGAGTTTTTGAAAATTCCTGAAATGTGACCAACAAGTACATAAACTTAACCTCAAAATCCTGCATTCTAACATATACTATTTGAAAGATAATTATCCTGTGAATCTCCTGATTTTCGTAAACTCAGCCATTAAAGACAATGCTATGAAGATTCTGCTAAAACCGATGTAAACATAACTTTATTATGAAAAAGCCCCCTTTCTTGCTGCATTGGTCTATAGTATGATGCGGATGGTGCCTGGGGCTCCTCAGGAGGTGACGTGGATTAATACGTTCACACCTGGCAGTAAACAGTCCCCGCGGGGGGCCAGCACACAGAGCACTGCACTACTGTGTCAATCCGCCATGTAGGCCCTGGATGGACACCACTGACCTATAGCACTGAGCTGCTCTAAGCTACCCATGACCTACTCCCGACCCTTTGACACTGAAATCCCCAGGTGACTTCAAACTACTCGAAAACTCCTCCGCAATGATGAGTTTTGCCTCATCAAATGATTAAGACCCCAGTGAGTAGTTTGGCCTCATCATTTTGATGATCTTGTCATCAAAATGATGAGTTCAGTATCATCAATTTTGCTACGTTCAGTGATGAGTTTGCCTCATCATTATGATGAGGTTCTAATTTTCAGCTCATCAAAACGATGAGTTATAATCATCAATTCAGGTACATTAGGCGATGAGTTTACCTCATCATTATGATGAGGTTCTAATTATCAACTCATCAAAACGATGAGTTATAATCATCAATTCGAGTACTTTGGGGTATTTTTTTTATTCTTCTGGGAGGGGGGTTTGAGGGTTGTAGTTATCATTTTGGTGATATTTCTAGGATGCATCACTTTAGGCAGATAGAGGCCCCTGGTGGCTTGAGCTGTGGCCTGGTGGCTATAGGGGTCAGGTCCTGGAGCATTGGAACGGGTCTTGGCTGCTGGCGGCAGGTCTGAGTCTCCTGCAACAAGTGGAAAAGGTGTATGTCAATAGGTTATCAATATTACATATTTAGCGGGTGAGACAATAAGTCAGATGAATCCCCTCCCTGCCTCTCTCCTTCCCACCATCCCTCCTGCCCCCGCTCCTTCCCTCCCAGGGCCCTCCTTCCTTCTTTCCTTCCTTCCTTCCTTCCTTCCTTCCTTCCTTCCTTCCTTCCTTCCTACCTTCCCTCCCGCCCTCCCTCCCGCCCTCCCTCCCGCCCTCCCTCCCTTTTCCCCTTGCTTTCTTCCTTGCTTTCTTCCTTCCCTCCCTCCCTCCCTCCCTCCCTCCCTCCCTCCCTCCCTCCCTCCCTCCCTCCCTCCCTCCCTCCCTCCCTCCCTCCCTCCCTCCCTCCCTCCCTCCCTCCCTCCCTCCCTCCCTCCCTCCCTCCCTCCCTTCCCTCTCCTTCTTCCCTCCCACTTCTTCCGTCTCAGCCGCCTTCTTTCCCTCCCTCCTTTATTACTTCCCTCCCTCCTCCTTCCCTTCCTCCCTCCTTCCCTCCTTCACTCCCTCCATTCCTCTTTCTCTCCCTCCCTCTGACTCTCTCTTCTCCTCCCTCCCAGGCCCCTCCTTCCTTCCTTCCTTCCTTTCTTCCTTCTTTCATCCTTCCTTCCTTCCTCCCTTCCCTTCCTCCCGGCCTCCCTCCCTTTTCCACTTCCTTCCTTGCTCTCTTCCCTCCCTCCCTCCCTCCCTCCCTCCCTCCCATCCTCCCTCCCTCCCTCCTTCCCTCCCTCCCTCCCTCCCTCCCTACCATCCTCCCTCCCTCCTTCCTTCCTTCCTTCCTTCCTTCCTTCTCTCCCTCCCTTTTTCCCTTCCTTCCTTTCTTCTTTTCTTTCTTTCTTTCTTCCCTCCCTTCCTTCCTTCCCTCCCTTCCTCCCTCCCTCCGTCCATCCCTCCCTCCTTCCCTCCTTCCCTCCCTCCCTCCCTCCCTCCCTCCCTCCGTCCCTCCTTCCCTCCCTCCCTCCCTCCCTCCCTCCCTCCCTCCCTCCCTCCCTTCCCTCTCCTTCTTCCCTCCCACTTCTTCCGTCTCAGCCGCCTTCTTTCCCTCCCTCCTTTATTACTTCCCTCCCTCCTCCTTCCCTTCCTCCCTCCTTCCCTCCTTCACTCCCTCCATTCCTCTTTCTCTCCCTCCCTCTGACTCTCTCTTCTCCTCCCTCCCAGGCCCCTCCTTCCTTCCTTCCTTCCTTTCTTCCTTCTTTCATCCTTCCTTCCTTCCTCCCTTCCCTTCCTCCCGGCCTCCCTCCCTTTTCCACTTCCTTCCTTGCTCTCTTCCCTCCCTCCCTCCCTCCCTCCCTCCCATCCTCCCTCCCTCCCTCCTTCCCTCCCTCCCTCCCTCCCTACCATCCTCCCTCCCTCCTTCCTTCCTTCCTTCCTTCCTTCCTTCTCTCCCTCCCTTTTTCCCTTCCTTCCTTTCTTCTTTTCTTTCTTTCTTTCTTTCTTCCCTCCCTTCCTTCCTTCCCTCCCTCCCTCCCTTTCTCCCTCCCTCCCTTCCTCCCTCCCTCCCTCCCATTTCTTCCCTCTCAGCCGCCATCCTATCCTCCCTCCTTTATTACTTCCCTCCCTCCTACTTCCCTTCCTCCCTCCTTCCCTCCCTCCCTCTTTGCCTCACACCTTTCTCCTCTCCCTCCCTCCCTCCCTCTGTCCCTCTGTACTTCCCTCCCTTCTTCCCTCTCCCCCTTCGTTCCTTCCTTACTTCCCTCCCTCCCTCCTCTTTCTCCCTCCCTTTTTCTCTCCCTCCATTCCTCTTTCTCTCCCTCCCTCCGACTCTCTTTTCTCCTCCCTCCCTGCCTCTCTCCTTCGCACCATCCATCTTTCCCTCCCTCCTTCCCTCCCATGCCCATCCTTCCTTCCTTTCCTCTCTCCCTCCCTCCCTCCCTACCTCCCTCCTCCCTTCCCACCTTCTCTCCCTCCTGCCCTCATTCCTTCCTTCCCTCCCTCCCTCCCTCCCTCCCTCCCTCCCTCCCTCCCTCCCTCCCTCCCTCCCTCCCTCCCTCCCTCCTTCCCTCCCTCCCTCCCTCCCTCCATCCCTTCCTTCCTTCCTCCCTCCCTCCTTTAATCCCCCAATCCCTAAGGGGTAGATATACTGGCAGACACAGAGTGACAGAGAAAGACAAAGAGAGAGAGAGAGACACACACACACAGAATAGGTACAATGTAGTAGTACACCTGGGAGGACTGTGAACTATACAGAACCCACCCTCACTCCACTATACTCATGCCTACCTACCACCCTCACACCACCTGCTTGCTACCTTCCTACTTCCATGGTGTTTACCTGATGCATCCCTCCATATACTTGCCTGTGTCTCTTGTCTCCCTGCCTCTTCTTCTCCCTCCCTGAACCCCTGAATCCTTACCTATCCTCCTGTGTCTCTGCCTGTCTGCAGGCATATCACAGTGTGTGTTCCACTATTCCTACACTGAAATCCCCAGGTGACTTCAAACTACTCGGAAACTCCTCCGCAATGATGAGTTTTGCCTCATCAAATGGTTCTTACCCACGTGAGTAGTTTGGCCTCATCATTTGATGAGGTTGGTATCAAAATGATGAGTTCAGCATCATCAATTTTGCTACATTGAGCGATGAGTTTGCCTCATCATTTGATGAGTTTTCATCATCAAATTGTGAAAAAGATGAGTTCAACATCATCATTTTTGGTACATTAAGCGATGAGTTTACCTCATCATTATGATGAGGTTCTAATTATTAACTCATCAAAACGATGAGTTATAATCATCAATTTGAGTACTTTGGGGTATTTTTATTTTATTCAGGGAGGGGGGTGGGGGGTAGTAGTCATCATTTTGGGGATATTTCTGGGATGCATCACTTTAGGCCCCTGGTGGCTTGGGCCTTGTCCTGGCAGCTAGGGGTCGGGTCCTGGCGGCTGGCGGCAAGGCAGATGACTGAGTCTCTCCTGTGACAAGTGAAAAAGGTGCATATCAATATTATGTACGCATATTAACAGGTGAGACAATAAATTAGTTGAAATTTAATTACTGTATAACAAAAGTATGGTATTTGTATTGTAAAGCTTGATTAGCTAATGATTAATTTCCTTCCTCCCTCCCTCCCTCCCTTCCTCCTTTCTTCCTTCCTTCCTTCCTTCCCTCGCTCCCTCCCTCACTCCCTCACTCCCTCCCTCCATCCGACCCTTCCTCCCTCCCAGCCTCCCAAGGTCATTCCCTCCTTCCTTCCTTCCTTCCTTCCTTCCTTCCTTCCTTCCTTCCTTCCTTCCTTCCTTCCTTCCTTCCTTCCTTCCTTCCCTCATTCCCTCCTTCCCTCCCTCCCTTCTTCCCTCCTTCCTCCCTCCCTTCCTTACTTCCCTCCCTCCCTCCCTCCCTCTCTCCCTCTCTTTCTCTCCCTCCCTCCCTCCCTCCTAGCCAGTATGCAGTTGTATAGTTTTCAATTATTATTATGTGATGCCATAATATGCCTTCCTTCCTTCCTTCCTTCCTTTGAACCTTCCTTCCTCCCTCCCTCCTTCCCTCCCTCCCTCCCTTCTTCCCTCCTTCCTCCCTCCCTCCCTCTCTTCCTTCCCTCCCTCACTCCCTCCCTCCCTCCCTTCCTCCTTCCCTCCCTCCCTCCCTCCTTCCCTCCCTCCCTTCTTCCCTCCTTCCTCCCTCCTTCCCCTTTTCCTTCCTTCCGTTCCTCCCTCCCTCCTGCCCTCTCTCCCTCCCTCCCTCTTTCCCTACCTCCCTCCCTTCCTCCTTCCCTCCCTCCCTCCCTCCTTCCCTCCCCTCCCTTCTTCCCTCCTTCCTCCCTCCTTCCCCTTTTCCTTCCTTCCGTCCCTCCCTCCCTCCTTCCCTCTCCCCCTCCCTCCCTCTCTCCCTCCCTCCCTCCCTCCCTCTCTCTCTTTTCCTCCCTCTCTCCCTATTCCCTCCAACCCCCTTCCCTCCCTCATTCGCTCCTTCCTTTCCTCCCTCTCTTATTCCTTCTTTCCCTCCCTCCCTCTCTCCCTCCCTCCTTCTTTCCTCCCTCTCTGCCTCCCTTCTTCCTTCCTTCCTTCCTTCCCACCCTCCTGCTCTCCCTCATTCCCTCCTTTCCTCCCTCCCCTTCTTCCCTCCTTCTATCTCCCTCTCTCCCTCCCTCCCTCCCTCCCTCTCTCTCCCTCCCTCCCTCCCTCCCTATCCTCTCTCCCTCCTTCCTTCCTTCATTCCCTCACTCACTCCTTTCCTCCTTCTTTCCTTTCCTTCCTTCCTTCCTTCCTTCCTTCCCTCCATCTCTCTTTCTCTCTAACTCCCTTAGAGGTAGATATACTGACAGACAAAGAGTGACAGAGAAAGACAAAGGGACACACACACACACAGGATAGGTACAATGTAGTAGGATACCTGGGAGGACTGTGAACTATACAGAACCCACCCTCACTCCACTATACTCATGCCTACCTACCACCCTCACACCACCTGCTACCTTCCTACTTCCATGGTGCTTACCTGATGCATCCCTCCATATACTTGCCTGTGTCTCTTGTCTCCCTGCCTCTTCTTCTCCCTCCCTGTATCCCTGTATCCTTACCTATCCTCCTGTGTCTCTGCCTGTCTGCAAGCATATCACAGTGTGCCTCCTGTGGTCACACACTACCCACCACCACAGGCTTAGTAGTACTACAGTCAGGGCAGGGGAGGGGGCTAATTATATACCCTGGCCAGGAGTGCTCTCCACATACCTTCTATAGTAGCACTGGGCTTTAGGTCTATCTTACTAAAACAGGTGTACACATGTACATATATGTATTCCTAGCCCCATCAGATTTCTTTAGCCCCAATATGTCAGAGAGATGCCCATAAACCATGGGTGGGGTTGGAGTATTTAAACAGATATTGGACATGTACTTACCACTGCTCTTTGTGGGTCTGTGTGTAGTGTGGAGTGGTTGTAGGCCTGGTGAACTGGGACCCTGGTCTAGTACACCTGTACCCAAGGGGGGGGGGGCACTCTCTATATGTTGTAGAGTAACCATGACACACAGAGTAGCAGGAAGGAGGTCCTTTTTGGGTCACATTGGCGGGTTCAACCCAGTCTCGGGCCCTGACTGTACGTTTACAGTCTGGGAGAGTAATTAGACATATATACCTACACTGGCCCACATACCCTGCTATACTGTACATGTCCACTAGTATCAGCAACCATGGGAGTGTGGGTTCGAACCCCACTCTTGCTCAATTATTGTACTGTTGATATCTGCATATTGCACCTAAATTGAGATAATGTACTTAGTCACATATCTGATAGCTTATATAACTATGTCAATTAAAATGGATTTATGCTTCAAATGGGCTAAATAAATAATGTAAAAAAACGAACCTACGTTTTCCCCAAGGTGGGATTCGAACCCACACACCTCATTGAAAAATGATCCAGGATTCCGGATCATTTTATTTAGATATAAATTTGTCCAGGCCCAGTACCGCCTGATGGCGGCACTGGGCCTGGAGAGCTCGAGGCTGGGTTCAACCGGGTCCCAAAAGGGGTTAATTATGGGCCACTTTGGGGAAAAAATGGTAATTTTTTTTGGCCAGAAATATCAACTTTAGGGTGATGTACGCACATGGTATGCATAAATGTGAGAGTGGCCCCCCAGGACCTGTACATGCACTCTGATGAGGTCTGCCCCTGATCAGTTTGGGTCCTCGATACTGATTAGATTGGTTCATCGCTATGATGATGCTGACTACTCCGCTTTGAATAGTTGACTCATCTGGTGGCTGATGACTCTCAAACTCTTCACAGGCGATGAGTTTTTAGAGGCCCTGGGATTTCAGTGTACTAAGTGGTCAGCCTGCTGTGGGCACACACTGCCCACCACCACAGGTCTAGTAGTACTACAGTCAGGGGAGGGGGCTAATTACATACCTTGGCCAGGAGTGCTCTCCACATACCTTCTATAATAGCACAGGTCTATCTTACTACAACAGGTGTACACATGTACATATATGTATGCCTAGCCCCATCAGATTTCTATAGCCCCAATATGTCAGAGAGATGCCCATAAACCATGGTTGGGGTTGGAGTATTTAAACAGATATTGGACATGTACTTACCACTGCTGTTTGTGGGTCTGTGTGTAGTGTGGAGTGGTTGTAGGCCTGGTGAACTGGAACCCTGGTCTAGTACACCTGTACCCCAGGGGGGGCACTTTCTATATGTTCTATAGTAACCATGACACACAGAGTAGCAGGAAGGAGGTCCTTTTTGGATCACATTGGCGGGTCCGACCGGGCCCCAATAGGGGTTAATTATGGGCCACTTTGGGGAAAAAGTGGTAGGTTTTTTTGGCCAGAAATATCAATTTTAGGGTGATGTACGCACATGGTATCCATAAATGTGAGAGTGGCCCCCCCAGGACCTGTACATGCACTCTGATGAGGTCTGCCCCTGATGAGTTTGGGTCCTCGATGTGGATTAGATTGGTTCATCGCTATGATGATGCTGACTACTCCGCTTTGAATAGTTGACTCATCTGGTGGCTGATGACCCTCAAACTCATCCCAGGCGATGAGTTTTTAGTGGCCCTGGGATTTCAGTGCAGGACCTTTTCCAGGCACCCAGTCGGCACCCAGTAAACACAACTACGTAGCTCAGACGTAAATTTACGTTCATTTGAGGTATCAACTACATAGTTTTACTAGGTTTATGAACGTCAAAAGGTTTATTTATATTCAACAGACGTACATGTCAGATTTACGTTCTTCTACTTCATTCAGACGTAAATATGTGTCCAAATGATAGATTTCTTGATGGGTAAGATACTCACATTTTATCTAGAGTATCAGGATTTTGGTATAAATTTATTTTCATTTAAATAATTATACTGTGATTAAAAAACTCATTTCATGTTATTTTTTTTCGTTTCAGTGAGCTCTAAACGAGACTCATTTATTACAAAGTGTTACAGAGCAAGTCGTGTGACGTTTTCATTTGTACTGAATCAAAAAGTGATATTGTTTCGATAATAATAACAAGTATATGACCATTTTAGCACAAGTATAAAACAGGTACTATAGACTATAGGGCTAGCAAAGTAGCATTAACTAGATAATATTGGGCTCATGATATTGTTCATTATATTTCGTCCTGGGTTATATAATATAGGTAGCACTGCGTGTGCTTAGTGTTCTGTGCTGTTTAGTGATACAGCATATTGGCCTTCATGTGGCACAAAAGAGTTCGACTTATGTATATGTGTATCTCATTGTGTCTTTAGTGAGACAACTTATTGATAACCAAATTTATAATATAACATAGCAATACAGTCATTCAAATAAACAAAACAATAGAGCAAGAAGTAGTGTTGTGGTTTTTTGGTCTACCCTAGGGCCCCCCTCAGTAGTGAACATGAACAAATACAAGCTGTGTAAGAGGTAAGGGTCTTCATGATATGTGGCCGTTGGCAGTGGTACCAATGGTACCCCTCCTTAGTACCCATGTGGTTTGACGTTTGACGTTTGATGGACAATATAATGTATACTGTATGAAGTATGATATTTAATTTGATATGTAATTTGGCCTTAATAAATTGAAATTTGAAACTTTGAGATTTGAAAATTAGGAATTGAGAGATTTAGAAGATTTGGGAATTTTGAAATTTAGACATTAAGGTTGCACAATTGCGTCATCTTCTTCACCTTCCGACTCTGATGATTGTTCAGCTGCATCAGAGTCTTCAGATTCAGAGTCTTCAGCGTTGTCACCGCATCTTTTCTTGAAAATATCGACACTGTCCGACAATTGGACTCTGACTTTTAGGCGACTCCAGAGTTTGACACCTCTATACATTGGACTCTTTTTAAATTTCTCTAACCTTGGCCTCCTAAGCTGAAACTTAACCTTGTGGTCTGACCTGGTTCTTGGATTCACCATAGGTCTCATATTCAACCGTTTTGATCTTTTGAACATAATTAGTAACAGCTGCTCCTTACGCCTCTCACTGAGCAGTTTCACACCGCTGTCCTCGTGTAGCTGAGCTGTTGCTATTCTATCATAATTACCCTTGCAAATCTTCAGTCCCCTGTTCTGCAGCCTCTGCAGCTTTGCCACCAGTGCCACCTGGGTGCCCTCAGTTACAAAGCTACAGTAGTCGAAGTAGGGGATGACAGTTTGCTTGTATATTTGCAGGGCTGTATGTTTATCAACCAGGTATCTTATTCTACCTAGATTGATGAGCCTGAAACTAACCGTCTTGATAGTGTTATTAACCTGTTTAGACAGGGTGAGCTTGCTGTCAATCTCAACCCCTAGGTATTGGTAGCTACTCGGGTTTTCAAGGACAGTATCATTTACCTTAATTTGGCATTTGTTCAATTTGTCTAGTTGAGACTTGCCACCATGCCAGACCACCTTTGTTTTTTTAGCGTTTATAGTTAGGCCATTCTTTTTACACCACATTACTATATTGTTAACATCACCCTGGAGTCGCCCATGAGCTTCATACGGGTCTTTACTGCTGGCTACTAGGGCTATGTCATCGGCATATAGCTGTATTCTACAATCTGTCACACAATTCCCAATGTCATTTATAAACATTATAAACAAGAGGGGCCCCAGTATGGACCCCTGGGGTACCCCGAATTTGACTGATTTGGCTTCTGACTTGCAATTGTTTAACAGTGTAGATTGACTCCTACCATCTAGGTAGGCCCCCAGCCATTTAGCAAACCCATAGCCCAAACCATAGTTGTGTATTTTATTTACCAGCAAGGCCTGATGTATAGAGTCGAAGGCCTTGCTGAAGTCCACATAGCACACACCCAAAGCATGTCCCTCATCTCTAGTTGTGTAGAGATCAGTGGTTAGGTCAAACACTGCCTCAGCGGTGCCTGTGCCCTTCCTGAAACCATACTGTTTGTCAGTTAGTAATTTATTGTCATCAAGTATTTTAGTGATATATGCATGCATTAATTTCTCCATCAGCTTGCCTGGTAGCGGGAGTAGACTCACCGGTCTCCAGTTGCTTACTAGAGATAATTTGCCAGATTTTGGGATTGGTATCACTAGCGCTTGCGACCACTCATCTGGAAAGACTCCTAGGTCGATACTACTATTGAATAGGCACCTTAGCTGTGGGATCAGTACCTTAAAAGCATCCTTACATACTCTGGCTGATATAAAGTTTAACCCCGATGATTTGTCCACATTAATATTTTTGACCACCTCAATAACCTGGTCATAACTGAAAACTGGTTTGCCCTTTGGCCATTCGGCCTCTCCGGCAAGCCGGGAGTTCTCCCTGATCTCATTCAGTAAGGTGGGGAGATTCAGCTGCTCATTGTTAGGCCTATCATGGTTATTTTCATTTTCTTCAAATAATTTTTCACCAATTGTAGCAAAATAGGAGTTGCAGTATTCTGCAGCGTCTTTCCCAATGTGCCTGTGGCCTGCTTCGTCTATGAAGGAGGCTGATGTTGATTTGTCTTTTGGTTTAAGAAACTCATTTATGATCCGCCAGAAGGTTTTGCTGTCTCCTTTACTTTCGGTCAGTGCCCCTTTTACCTGTGAACCCTTTGCCTTTTTGCAGGTTTTTGCTACCCTTTTCCTATGACCCTTCACCCCCTCTAGGCCCTGCGCTGTCCTATTGTGCAGATAGGCCCTGACCTCCCTGTCCCTGTCATGCATAGTTTCTCTTATATCATTCGTCATCCAGTCATTTGCATGATCTTTGCATGTTATATCTTTGACTGGACAACATACGTCTAGATATTCCAATATTGCACTTTTCAATATTTGCCATTTCATGTTGGGGTCTGGGTTTTGATAAAAGTCAGCCCAGTCCCAATAAGCCAGGCTATCTTGTAGGTCCCCTTCATCATAGTGTTTGTAACTCCTACCCCTGAAACTAAGTTCCTGGGTAACTGTCTCAGCTTTCTTCCTACAAGCATAGATCGGAAAATGATCACTTATCAGTTCAATCATGACACCACTGCTGGATACACAATGACAGTTCGTGTAAATTAGGTCAATGCAGGATCCTGCATCGTCCTTAGGCCTTGTTATATCCCATATGTGCCCCTGTAGTCCTTTTAGCCCCATCAGGGCTTCAAGGGCTATTGTCTCATTGTTATCATGGTCCAGTAGGTTAATATTTAAGTCCCCTAGCAACCATATTTCATGGTTGCTATGTTCTTTATTGATATGTTTCAGAATATTGTCCAACTCAAGTAAGAAATCAGCCACCTTGCATTTTGGCGGCCTGTATACATTTAGGATAATCTTAAACCTAACTTGGGGTTTTTCCACCCTTAAACATAATGTTTCAATATTATCCGTCATGACACAGCACGCCTCGATTCTATCTGAAAACAAGGCAATGTCATTCTTGAGATAAATAAGTAACCCGCCAGCCCGGCTGTCTCTATCCAGTCTGTGATATTGCCTACCAGTCCAGAAAACATTTGCGTCAGAGTGTGTCTCATCTAACCACGTTTCCGTTAGGCAGCATATGTCTAGGGCGTCTAGGCTTGCTTTAACAACTAACCTCGTCTCTTCATTAAAACTTCTGCAGTTAACATGGCCTATCTTGAAGCCCTTCACAGCTGTTAATTTATACCTATCTATGACAGTATATGAGGGGAATTGACTTCAATGGACCTAGGGTAAACCAAACCACCAACACAAGAACAGTTAACCAAACACAAAAAATATAGCGTAAATAGTATAATTTGCTACATATGGCTGAGATATCTGTACTGATTCCCAGCTCGGGGCAGCTTCTGTTTGCCCCCCTACAAGCCTCATTAAGGCTCCCACGGGGGCTGTGGTGTCTCCATGGGGACTGGTTTTTTTTTGCCAAGTCAGCACTATGGATTAGCTGACTCCCAGTTTGACCAATAATACGAACATAATTTATACATACAAACCATTTTAGCATGTGTTGTGCCATTTTATGGTGCATCAGAAAGACAATGTTATTTCAATTACCGGTCATGAATTACCAACTTATTTGTAACATGTGACATTAGTCACATGGCACTGCAGAGGAGGAAAAAAGAGTATTCCTATCCTTAAACTAGACTAACTTCACTAAGCTACATTAAGCTTAACTATGCTGATCTAAGCTAATCACATTTCCTATGCCATCTTTGGCATTAGCTAATACGCTAAGCTAATACACTAAGTAGTCAACATCACTTTGTAAGATAAATATGTATATGTTTTAATATTATTAACATTCCTGGTGATCACACTAATATTATTGACGCTCATGTTTATAGTAAAGTACAGAACAAATAGAAAAATAGAGAATAGAAAAATGTAAAAGTAGAAAAATAGCAAATTTTGCCAATATTTGACACTCGAGTGTATGTACCAATCCATTATACATTATACATGCTTATATGTGCTTTAGTAACTGGGGTGATTGCACTTCAAAACATCCCCGTTCCAAAGTAGGGTGGCTCGGTTGCTCAACTGTGACAGTGATTGCAGTTCAAAACACATGTCATGCTGAGTACCATTTCTGACTAATCAATTATAGAAGCCTAAATATTTGGGTTCTTTTTCTACGCTTGGCCTCTTGCACCTCCTCCAGGTGCTTCTCCTCAATCATACGCTGCTTTACTACTGCACGTCCCGGGTTCCCTGATATTGCGGTCCACATCACACCTGTCACCTGTTTCATGTGTGAGTCAGTGGGATGTAGGCCATCTACTAGCTTCCCATACTGATGTAGCCATTTCGCCATCTTTGATTGCCAGTTATGGATAGTTTGGTCCACTTTCGGTGTCAACCAGTGGCCTGTGTGGTTCAGGGTATGTACATACTTATTAAAGTGTATGATGGCTTCATCTATTATAGTCTGGGTGGGGTGTGGGTATGGTAGGCCATTAAACTTGCCTATTGACATACCATACAATGGGACTATGATGATGGTCGTGTTTGGGCTGATATTATATGATATAAAACCAGCCTTGTGTCTCCCTTCCCAGGATGTCACTTTTAGTCTTCTCCACACTTGGACTTTGTATTTCTTTCATTACCATCCATGTGGTGTTTTGTCAATTAAGTACCTTAATTTATTTCATGGTGAATACAGACTTTCAATGTTAAAGCAATGGGAGGGCCGTACCACAGGGGAGCGTGCAATAACCCTAGGTTGTATTGCACGCTGTAGCCGTATTGCACGCTCCCAGGGGTCGCCAGGGGTCGCCATGGGGTCGCCGTGGAGTTGCTAGGCTACTGAGGGTCATGTGACCTGCGCGGAATTCAAAATGGCCGCACCACGGAAGTAAACAAATGCTGTGGAAGTAAACAAATGCCGTGGAAGTAAACAAATATGCACTGCACATCTATTTTAGGTTGAAATACCCTGAAATAAATACAGAGCGTCACTTAAAGGTGACCTCTTGACTGGTTATTGCACTCGTGGGAGTAGGCCCGTATTGCACGCTGGCCGCAGGCCAGCGTGCAATACGGGCCTACTCCCACGAGTGCAATAACCAGTCACTCAGTCACTTTAGCGTGCAGCTCTGTCTATATACCTAGCACATGTTATTCCTTTATCTCCTCTCCTTTATACATGAATACTCATTGATGTGTGGCTGATTTATATAACATAAAATACATAATCATTAAGATTTTACTGATAGAATCATGAGGAAGAATTGCTAAAGTGCAGCATGATTCTCTCCATACTTGATAGTGCTGCCACTTTGTATGACACTAGGGAGTTATATGAACAATTCAAGTAGAAAAACTATGTAATCTGACGTAGATCTACGTAAAATTATACGTTTATTTACGTTTAAATGAGGTAGAAAAACGTAAATCCTACTTAGAACGTGAATAAACCTTCATGTTTTGACGTTCACAAACCTTGCAAAAAGTCAAATTTTAAACCTTTCGTTGAAAATATACCTAGAGAAACCTCGGAGCTACGTTGGATATATGTAGCGTGTTTACAGCTGCCACTGACCTGCTGCGGACCTAGTCCCGACCTGCTGCCGGCCTAGTGCGGACCTGCTGCGGACCTGCTGCGGACCTAGTGCGGAACTGCTGCCGGCCTAGCACCGACCTGCTGCCGACCTAGTGCGGACCTGCTCCCGACCTAGTGCGGAGCTGCCGCCGACCTGCTGCCGGCCTAGTGCGGAGCTGCTCCCGGCCTAGTGCGGAGCTGCTGCCGGCCTAGTGCGGAGCTGCTGCAGGCCTAGTGCGGAGCTGCTGCCGGCCTAGTGCGGAGCTGCCGCCGGCCTAGTGCGGAGCTGCCGCCGGCCTAGTGCGGAGCTGCCGCCGACCTAGTGCGGACCTAGTGCGGACCTAGTGCGGACCTGCTGCCGACCTAGTGCGGAGCTGCTGCCGACCTAGTGCGGAGCTGCTCCCGACCTAGTGCGGAGCTGCTCCCGACCTAGTGCGGAGCTGCTCCCGACCTGCTGCCGACCTGCTGCCGACCTAGTGCGGACCTGCTGCCGGCCTAGTGCGGAGCTGCTGCCGGCCTAGTGCGGAGCTGCTCCCGGCCTAGTGCGGAGCTGCTGCCGGCCTAGTGCGGACCTGCTGCCGGCCTAGTGCGGACCTGCTGCCGGCCTAGTGCGGAGCTGCTGCCGGCCTAGTCCGGAGCTGCTGCCGGCCTAGTCCGGAGCTGCTGCCGGCCTAGTCCGGAGCTGCTGCCGGCCTAGTCCGGAGCTGCTGCCGGCCTAGTCCCGACCTGCTGCGGACCTAGCCCCGACCTGCCGCCGACCTAGTGCCGACCTGCTCCTGACCTAGTGCGGAGCTGCCGCCAACCTAGTGGGGAGCTGCTCCTGACCTTTTCTGAACCTGCTTTGAACCTGCTTGATGTGTCAATCCTCACTCTATATGGCAAACTGACACCATGCATGTTCAGCCCTATTGTACCCTTTTGAATTCTGACAGTAAAATACTCCCTTATTTCAGCAGAATCACATGTTTTCTTTCTTTCTCTCATATCTCAGATATGTACTTAATGTGGAAGCTGAGCGTTGGGGAAAAAGCATGATATATACTTAATATTGATGTAGCCTTTTACTACATTGTATATGTGCTTTCTCACATCCATATTCAATGTCCAGAATGAATAGCTCATGGGCATTATGCCATTTTGGTTCTGTAACAAAAGGTACACGTTATGCAGCTGAGAGATTAAAATACAAACTTGGGCTCAAATATGCCCCAATATTTTTGATTCGTGCAAAGATGTACCTGAAAAAGCCTCAATTTTCTAAATTCTGCTGACATGCAAATTCAGGGGAAATTTCTTAATTTCCGACCTGCTCTCGATCTGCTCACCCACTGTCGTTTAACTCTTTATGGACTGCATAGTGCTTTAATGTGCTAATCCACTGAACTGCTCTCATGCTAAGTGACGCCAGATCAATACAAGTTGATAGTCTTTGACCGGGTGACCTCTTTGACCGGCAAGCGTCAAAACGGCTGAAATGGGGGCTATGTAGAAGGAAATGCTGGGAAAAAGTTAATGTATACCCTGGAAACAAATTCCCGTGAATTCCCCCTGAAAAACACGGGTTGAACTGCGGTCAGTCCCGGGAATAACCCGGGTTCTATTCCCGTGATATCACGGGATTCTGTCAGCAAAATTTCACAGGATTCTGGTAAACAGGATGGCATGGGTTCGAACCCCATTTCTGAAAGACCTACCTAGTTTTAGCTATTGTGTGCTTAGTAATTCAGTTAAACTACGAAAGAAAAGTTTCCACACATTTTGCATTTATGCATTTAGCCTTTTTCTCTGTCCTAATCCTGACTGGGAAGGGAACCAGCCACCTTCAGATCTATAGTGCCGTGCTCTAGCTGCTGACCTATTGGGCCATGTGTTGGGAGAGGTACAGAAACTATGACTGTGCCAATAGGGACCTTTAGCAACATGTTTATGTTCAGTGACCTACATCTGGTTTGCCGAAGGTAATAGGGACCTTTAGCAACCACGTAAAAGCTCATAAAAGGTCCCTAATACCTTTTTATTGAGTTTTTATTGACAAAGAGGAGAGCAGGATAGACATGGGGGACCTTTAGCAAACTCACCCTAGCTCATTTTACAGAATCCTCATAATAGGGACCTTTAGCAAACCTGATGTAGCTCATTTAACCCAGACGTATTCTATGCCTTCAGCACTGCTACGTCTGCGTTTATTTAGCTTTTACTTGGTTGCTAAAGGTCCCTTGTATAGCCAGAAAACACTACAAAAGTCATGGGCCACTTTAATAAACAAAATAGATGCACATGTGGATATCTTTCTAGAGACTCATGTGCTGGTCCTTACTGGGAAGGGAACCAGCCATGTTCAGATCCATAGTGCCGTGCTCTAGCTGCCCCCCTAGTTGGGCAGGTGTTTGGAGAGGCACAGAAACTATGACCAATGGTTACTGTGCCAATAGGGACTTAGAGTATATGATACTAGGGACCTTTAGCAAACCTGACGTAGCTCATTAAACGCAGACGTAGTAGTGCTAAAGGGATAGGCTACGTCTGTGTTAATGAGCTTATACGTGGTTGCTAAAGGTTCCTACTAGGGACCTTTAGCAAACCCGACATAGCTCATTAAACGCAGACGTATCCTATCCTTTCAGCACTGCTACGTCTGTGTTTAATGAGCTTTTACGTGGTTGCTAAAGGTCCCTATTAATTGCCTATCCCTTTAGCACTACAGTCAACTCCCTCTAATGTGGCCACCCTTGGGACTATGAAAAAGTGGCCGCATTGGTGGGGTGGCTGCATTGGAGGGAGCCATTTTCTATACATTGTAGTATGTTTGGGACTATTCAAAGTGTCTGCAGTAGAGGGATTGGCTGCACTGGAGGGGTGGCCGTTAAGAGGGAGTTGACTGTACTACATCTACGTTTAATGAGCTACGTCACTATGTATTTTGTTTTCCTAAAAAAAAACGACCCAGTTCACCATAGGATACAAACACTCCTCTTTGCATATGATACAACGAAAAAGTGCTATGGCACAGTCACCACTGGTCACAGTTTATGTACATCTCCAAAAACGAGCCCAGATAGGTGAGAGCCTAGAGCACTGCACTATGGATCTGAGGGTGGCCGGTTCCCTTCCCGCTCATGCACATGCACAAATACGACTTACTCAATATCAATTTACCCATCCCATTGTTTAAAAAAATTAAAATGGCCAGTGACGTAGGTGTTACTTTATATGTATGTATATATATGTATTGGTGTTCTAGTAAATCATGGGTTCGATTTCATTAGTAAAAGGCCTGGATGGTCTTGTGTAATGTCCTGAGTGTGAAGGGAACCTACCATGAAGCCTCAATGCCCTCTGTCTCATGATGCACCAATGCAGCACTGGTGAGTAACTCGCCAATGTTAGCCCACTCTGCTGAAGCACCATAGGAGTTACTGTAACTTGATGAATATGTGTTCTACCTTTTATTATTCATAACTTGAGAGGTTCCCTGGGTATCCCAACTGAATCCTTACCTTAACTCTTCTAGAGAGGAGAGTCAACAGTGGTTTAACTTCAACTCTACTTTGACTCTTATTTAAAGCGTGTCAAACTGATTTTGACTCCTTTCATGGCAGAGTCGAGGATGCTTTAACTCCATTCCAGAAGAAGGTCAAATACAGTTTGACTCTCTTGCCTATTAAAGAGAGTCAAAAAGAGAGTTATTCTGGTTTTGTCTCTACTAAAAGAGTTATGTTGACTCTGATAAATTTCTCTGTTGCTCCTCCTGCCCCTCCTCAGCCCCCCCTCCTCCTCCCCAACCTATATTTGCTATCAGATAGATTCTATTCCTACATGTTAATGAGAGAATAGTGATATCCAAATGACCAGTGGACTAAATAAGAAAATTAAAAAGAAGAAATTCCCCAACTTGACGTAAATTCAAACATCGTCCCATACTACCCCCCCCCCCCCCAACACCCAAATACTATGCAGACAAACATTATAAAAATGGCAGGTCTGCAGTGATGAAGGCATCATGAAATATTCCAAACTATAGTTCGCAATTTCATTTTCAATTTCCTGAGACGGGAAGGTAAGCAGACAGACAAAATTGAACGAATTATTTTTCTGGTCCCGGAGATTACATATTGTAAATTCTTATCATTGACAAGGCCTGAACCTTCCTGTACCCTAAATACTATAAGTAGTTATGGATTGGATTTTTTGATTGTTTTTGGTTGGCTCTTTACACCCCACTGGTTAGCCTTCTAAACGAGATATTAACTTAAGGTCAAATCAAAGTGTTTGTGCTGTGCTACCTGAGTAGTATAGTATGTATCGGAACGGGACTATGCTTAAGTACTGTTTATTACTCAATCGACCTGCAGCCAATCAGAGGCCTCCATTTGGTCACGTGACCCCCTCATTTGCATAATTACGTAAAAGGCCACGGGCCCCCTCATTTGCATAATTATGTAATAGGCCACGTCCCCTTGATCACCAGCCAATCAGAGGCCGCCATTTGGTCACGTGACCCCCTCATTTGCATAATAGGCCACGCCCCCTTGATCACGTGACCCCCTCATTTGCATAATAGACTACGCCCCTTTGATCACCAGCCAATCAGAGGCTTCCATTTGGTCACGTGACTCCCTCATTTGCATAATAATGGATCACGTGACCCCCTCATTTGCATAATAGGACCACACCCCCTTGGTCACGTGACCGGAAGCGCTCTTTATTTGGAAAATAGACCACACCCCATTGGTCACGTGACCTGAACCCCTCCCTCATTTGCATAATATAGATAATAGACAGACCACGCCCCCCTTTTGGTCACATGACTTGGACTAGCCAATGGGAGGCTTCTATGGGGGGGGAGGGGGAGGGGGGGAGTGGGGCACTTTAAGATGCATGGGGAGGGGAGGGGGGGAGGGGGGCACTATTTTGGGGTGGGTGGGCACTTGGGGGGGGGGGGCTTTTGGGGTCTGCTGGGGAGAATTTTTTTTTTTTAATCTGATCTCTAGGGAATCGCCTCCTCCCTACCCCCCTTTAGGGGGGTAGGGAGGAGGCGAGTCGGAGGTGACTGTAGAGGAGTTTTTCGGTGACTTGATGACTTTCAAACGACCATACTGATAGTTGATAAATTTGATAGGCCACAACAACATCACGTGGCTCTCTTTGTTTGTAAACAACACCACGTGGCTCTCTTTGTTTGTAAACAACACCACGTGGCTCTCTTGTTTGTAAATAACACCTACTAAGTTTAGTCATAGGTAGCAGCAGCAGCAGCAGCAGCAGCAGCATCTTCAGCAGCAGCAGACAGCAGCCCGTGGTCACGCGACCTCTTCATAATTTGCATAATAAGCCACAACAACAGCACGTGGCTCTCTTTGTTTGTAAACAACACCTACTAAGTTTAGTCGTAGGTGTCTAAAGCAGCAGCAGCAGCAGCAGCAGCAGCAGCAGCAGCAGTAGCAGCAGGAGCAACATCTTCAGCAGCAGTAGCAGCAGCAGCAGTAGCAGCAGGAGCAGCAGTAGCAGCAGGAGCAGCAGCAGCAGGAGCAGCAGCAGCAACATCAACAGCAAAAGCAACAGCCCGTGGTCACGCGACCTCTTCATTTTGCATAATAAGCCACAACAACACCACGTGGCTCTCTTTGTTTGTAAATAACACCTACTAAGTTTAGTCATAGGTGTCTAGAGCAGCAGCAGCAGCAGCATCTTCAGCAGCAGCAGCAGCAGCGTCATAGGTGTCTAGAGCAGCAGCAGCAGCAGCAGCAGCGTCATAGGTGTCTAGAGCAGCAGCAGCAGCAGCAGCAGCGTCATAGGTGTCTAGAGCAGCAGCAGCAGCAGCGGCATCTTCAGCAGCAGCAGCAGCAGCAGCGTCATAGGTGTCTAGAGCAGCAGCAGCAGCAGCGTTATAGGTGTCTAGAGCAGCAGCAGCAGCAGCAGCAGCATCTTCAGCAGCAGCAGCAGCAGCAGTAGCATCTTCAGCAGCAGCAGCAGCAGCAGCAGCATCTTCAGCATCAACAGCAACATCAGCAAAAGCAACAGCCCGTAACTTAGCATCATGTGCATCAGCAATAGCAGCAGCAGCGACATTGCGACTAGCATCAGCGAAACAGGCTATGTTTTTAGCAGCTGTACAAGCATTAATAGCACTAGCCCTAGCAGCAGCCGCAACAGCGTCACCGTTAGCAGTCGCTGCAGCATCAGCAGCAGCAGCATCGGCAGCAAGAGCGGTAACAGTAGCAAGAACATTAGCAGCACGAGCAGCAGCGGCGAGAGTAACAGCAGCGTTGTTAGCAACATTAGCGACTTCGTATGCAGCATGTGTAGCACGAACGGCGGTACGAGCTTCACGTCTTGCACGAGCAGCAGCAATAGCTGCAGAAGTAGCCCTCACACTATCCAGCCACCCGTAAGAATCTTGATAAAAACGAACCTCCACGTTGCTACTTGTTAACTCATCAGTAACCATGGACGTCTCCTCCGTGTGGTGTTGTCGCGGCTCTGTAGTAGTGTTGGGATGCTCACATTTGGTAGAACGTAGAGTGATTCCTGATGACGCCATGCTGAAGGTGGTAGAAGAAGTGTGTGGGATCCATGTTTCACTCTCGCTTATGTACTAGGCTCCGAGATAAGCTTCTTAACTCAAGAGAAAAACTCTCACTAGGAAGGCGACCGGCTGTCTACCTGTGTAGGTGCGGGTTCGTTACATCTTTAATCCTGTTCGACTCCCCGAGGAAATAGATGAAAAAAACAAAAGACCATCTTTCAAGCACTCGAATCCGCAGTCAGTAGGAAGCTATAAGGAGCTTAACTTGTTTTTGATTTAAGCTGTCTACCACACGCACGCGCTTGTAGTCACAGCTAGAGTGGCAGACATCCGTCCACCCGCTGGTGCATGACACTCGGCCTTAGACACCCCCTGTAGTTTTTTTTTGTATACACAGTTGACTAGCGTCTTAATCTCTTACCCAGCTATAATCCCATATACATGTGATGCGCATTACTCCCCTTTATGGCAATTATCAGATTGATTTAAGGGTGGAAAGGGCTTAGGTGATTAGGTCCCTCTCTAGCTGAAAACAGGCTTAGACCATAACATGCAGTCATCCGGCCGCGTTAAACACCCCCTGTAGGCTTTTTTGTATACACTCTTGATCCCCTCTCTAGGTGAAAACAAAGCTTAGAAGATGCAGTCATCCGTCCACCGGCTGGCGCGTCACACCTGTCGTTAATCACCCCCTGTAGGCTTTGTATACACTCTTGATCCCCTCTCTAGGTGAAAACAAAAGCTCCGTCCACGGGCTGGCGCGTCACACCTGTCGTTAAAACGCCCCCTGTAGTCTTTGTATACACAGTTGTCCCGCCTTATCTATTCACCAGCTATAAGCCCATATCCTTAGGAGCGCCAGTGCTTTATGTAGGAGGGTTCCCAAAACGTTCTGATGTGTGTAGTAAAAATGGGCTCCCAGATGCCAGTGCCTTCTGTTGGGGGGCTACCAAAACGTTTTGATGTGTGGAGTAGAAATGGGCTCCCAGATGCCAGTGCTTTCTGTTGAGGGGCTTCCAAAACGTAATATGTGTAATGGATTTTTGAAGTTTTTGGCTTCCATACAGTAATAATGCGTATTCAAGGAATTATTTCTCTCTATTTTTAATATAATTCTCTCTGCCAAGTACACATTATCCAACACTGGTCTGTGCAGTTGCAAAAGCAAAACGTTTTTGAACGTTTTGGCACCTCTGCTTTGATAAAAATATGTTAAAGTGGAAAACGTTTCTCTACGTTTTGGCAGCAGTTCCTCTGCAGTGTTCTTATGGCCAAAACGTTTCAAACCGTTTTGAAGAAAAATTATGTAGAGTATAATACGTTTTATAACGTTTTGGCATCAGGATTTATACAATTTTCTTGTGCCAAAACGTATCAGACCGTTCTGAGGAAAAGTTATTAGTCTAGCAAAACGTTTTGAAACGTTTTGGAGAACCCCCTCCCTCACACCCAACCCCCTTCTCTCACGTCCAATCCCCTCTCTCACATCCAACACCTTCTCTCACATCTAACCCCATCACTCACGTTCAACCACTCCCTCACATCCAACCCCACCCCCTCACGTCCAACCCCTCCCTCACATCCAACCCCATTCCCTCACGTCCAACCCCTTCCTCACATCTAAACCCCTTTCTTCCGTACGACCCCCTCCCTCACATCCAACCCCTTCTCTCACACCCAACCCCATCCCCTCACGTCCAACCCCTCCCTCACATCTAACCCCATTCCCTCACATCCAACCCCTTCTCTCACATCCAACCCCATTCCCTCACATCCAACCCCTCCCTCACATCCAACCCCTTCTCACACATCCAACCCCATTCCCTCAAGTCCAACCCCTCCCTCACAACCAACCCCCTCCCTCATATAACATCCAACCCCATTCCCTCACGTCCAACCCCTCCCTCACAACCAACCCCCTGCCCCAGAAGTGAGAATCGTTCCCTCTCTTGAGCTATTTAAAGCCAAAATGAAGCAAAGTTTGATTGACAAACTGCCTAAGCCTCCAGACTAATAATGTGTGTATAAAAGTGTTGGCTACTAGCCCTCAACTTCCCATAAGAGAAATACTTTACCTGTACAATTAGATTTAAGAGGTACCATAACAACTTCTAACTCCAGAAGAGCTTCTGGACTAGAACTCGTCAAGAGTAAGCATAAAACCTGTTAATTCCCATACAGGGCATGCACCTTACTCACTCTGTCAGTTTTACTATTATTTTTGTTGTTACTGGACCGACATTAAATGTTGTCTTAATTGACTTGGACCCACTGTGTTTTGTTACAACAGTACCATGTTAGTACTATACGATATCACTTAAATCGAATGACTGTTCTTATTTCTTTAGTTGACTTGGCACCATTATATTTTGTGTAAACTTTGTTAAATGTCTAATTGTCACAGAAGTGACAGGGTTACCGCCTAAAACCAGTTGTTAAACTGAAACGTGGCCCGCTTTATTGAAGTGACACCAGAAACACATGAGTCATACAAACTATGTAACTGCATAAAAACTCCCGAAATAAAGCTATTTGTTCAAAAAAAAAAAACTTCCTTCACATCCAACCCCTCCCCCACGTCCAACTCCATCTCCTCACCTTCACTACCTTCTCATGTCCACTACCACTTCCCCACATCCACTACCACTTCCCTACGTCTAGTACCACTTCCTCACGTCTACTACCACTTCCTCACGTCCACTACCACTTCCTCACGTCTACAGTCACTTCCTCATGTCCACTACCACTTCCTCACGTCCACTACCACTTCCTCAAGTCCACTATTTTCTCTTGGACATGAGGGAGGGGGTTTTACGTTAGGGAGGGGCTTGGACATGAGGGAGGGGGTTGGACGTGAGGGAACGGGTTGGACATAACAAGGGTGTTGGGCATGAAGAGATGGTAGTGGACGTAAGGAAGTGGTAGTGGACGTGAGGAAGTAATAGTGGACGTGAGGAAGTAGTAGTGGACGTGAGGGGAAGGTAGTGGACATGAGGAGAAGGTAGTGGACGTGAGAGGAAGGTAGTGGACGTGAGGGGATGGTAGTCGACGTGAGGAAATGGTAGTGGACTTGAGGAAGTAATAGTGGACGTGAGGGGAAGGTAGTGGACGTGGGGGGAAGTGTATGCAGAATTAGATTATATGGTACACAGGATTTAGGCACCCGGTCTTTAGGTATTGTTTTTGGTTTGATGTGGTGTTGAAAGATAGCAGTCACAAGTTGCTTTACTTGAATTGACAGTTGACAGGTGACAGTAAATGGTTGAAGTTAAAGTTTTCACTTTCAACTCAAGTTGATTTTTTGCAAGTTGAAGTGAATTTGCAATTTCAAAATTTACAAAAAGATTTGACCCTCCTGGGCCACTGTAATTGAAAGGAAAATATGCGTGGAATTATATATTACATGTTAGAGTGATAAGCCATTAGTGACTCCATCTACAATGTTATATAACGCCTATTAGTCAATATGATTTTTTTTAAGTGTTTTATTCGGGTAAAAGATAACAAGTACAAAAGTAAATGCATCACCTAGCATGTGCGTATTGCATTGCCTCCGCTAGGGCCCCTAACTGACCAATTCTTTATTTAAACATATCTCTTTATGGCATTTAAGACAAGCGACCAAAAATCAAATATTTTATACAAGATAAATATATTATGGTGCAGTATGTAATAAGCTGTGTGGGTATGTAACTAATAATGGAATTTTAGTATTGCACTAATTTCATATATCATCCTTCATCTCCCCCTTCCCCTCCCCAAGTAATATCACCACTGAAGAGTTTCTTAATTCTCTGTGTCATATCAAAGCTAAAAGAAGGTATTTTGTGTATTATAAATAAGTCTGTACCCCTGTATCACATGGTCAAGGATTTCTGACAGGTATCAGAAAAGCAGACCAAAATATATCTGAAGGGCCTTAGAATAGTATTGAGATAACGAAACTGACGGGTATTAGAAAAAATTGCCTCTGATTCCGGTGACCGAACGTCCTGAGGGCTAATTGTCAGTGGGCTTGTAGTCAGAGGGCTAAAAGTCAGAGGGCTAATGGGGCTATTTACCCGGATATATGACCAACCTGATATTTATCCCCTGATATAGCCACCCTGATATTTAGCCCCCTGACATATTATATGGCCCCCGTCAAATGGCCACTGGACATTTAGGCATCAGAATCTAGTGGGCATTAGGAAAGGATATATATTATATATATAAGAAAAGCATAGGGGGCCTACCAAAATATATATGACAGGCATTAGAAGAAATCTAACAGATGTTAGAATCTATCAGGCATTAGAAAAGGGATATCTGACATAGAAAAGCATGCTGAAAATTCACGGAGGTTAGGATAGAATTGAGATAATCTGACAGGCATTAGGCTGTTAGAATAGAATTGAGATAACGAGAAGGTCAATGGGCTATTTGCCTGATACCATCAAGGCACATGAGGGGTACATCACATGGTACTAGATCATGTCACATATGGTACGAGACATATGGTACAAGATCACATCACATGGTACAGCCAACTGCAAAAAACGTTCTAAAACGTTTTCCTGTCTTTTCTACAGAACGTTCTGATACGTTATGGCATGAGCAGCTGCATAGAAGTTCTTGGACACTCAGCTTTCATAACATTCCCAAACGTATTGCTACACATATTTCTTTTCTACAGAACGTCCTGATACACTCTGGCATGAGCAACTGCAGAAGAGATTTCAGATATACAGCTGCCATAACGTTCTAAAACGTATTCCTAAATTAGTTCTTTGCTACAGAACGTTTTGCTACACTCTGGTATGAGCAACTCCATAGGAGGTATACAGCTACCACAACGTTCTAAAATGTTTTCCAAGGTTTTCTTACAGCTAAATTAAAATCAGACCAGAAGAGCCAAAACCTGACAAAACGTATTTAATTAAATTACCAATTAGCTCAATAATTGGCATTAATAATGCTTCAATCAATGAATTCCAACATATTTACAATAGCTGACGTTTTCCCCTGTCCTTGAAGCTGCTTAGTGATGAAGATCATCAGATAAATCATAATGTTAGCTTATCTTGAAAATGGCATGTACCTTGATCTGTTGGCATAATTAGCTAATTACCCTATTTTAGGACTAATTATTATGCAGATGTAATTTAGCAGTGTACTCTATTTTCTCCTAAGACAATGGCAATTGATGTGTTATTTCAATATATCAATCTTGTATATCTCCATGTACTCTTTCAGTAAATTATTTAACATCAAAGTGTATAAAAAATACAAAAAACCCTGGCGTTTGGGGCTATTTAGTCTCTAGAATCCTGGCATCTGGAGTGACCTTTTTACTCCCCACATCAGCACGCTATGGTAGCCCCCTGACATAAAGCACTGGCATCTGGAGTACCCTTTTTACTCCCCACATCAGTACGCTATGGTAGCCCCCTGATATAAAGCACTGGCGTTTAGAGGGCCCTTTTTACTACACGCATCAGTACGCTATGGTTGCCCTAAGGATATACATGTACATGTGATTTTTGATATCCTCTCTGGAATAGGGTGGGGCTCAAGGTGAAAACAAGATTAGGACATTCGCTCTCTCAGCTATATAAAGAGCCTCAATTGTTCTTGCAACAGCACTTCACCACCGGTACACTATCAGTCACGAGGCAGATGTTTGCGGTATGGTTCATACATGTTACCTACTAATAGCGGTTAGGGTGAGTAGATCACTTTTTTTTTTTTTTTTCCTAAAAAAACCCCCACTTAGAACTCGGGTATGTATATGTAGCACTGTTAGTGTAAGTACACAGTAGAATCTACTGTACTATAGACTTAACCCTCTGAAGACGGTGGAGCGCGTTAATGCGCAGGTCTGTGTCGGCGTCACTGTTTTTTTTATTTTTTTTTATTCTAACTAAAAAAAAGAAAAAAAAGTCAGAAGTCAATCTACGACCTATCAAAGACAATTTTGTGATAAGTTCAAACTAAATAAGAGACAGTTTGAGCGTCTCTTAGTCGCTGTCAAAGATGCGAATAACGAACGCGCTAGTATAGTTCCCCGCTCTTTTGTCAGATGGCGCCACAATAGGAATTTTGTACATTCCTACGATGCTCACGAACATTTTAACGCATAATGAGCTATATAGGCAACAAAGCGCGCTTCTAATATATTAAAATATAAAAAAACAATTCAATATTGTGTATTTCTGATAGAAATGAGTCAGTTTCTTTAAATACCAACTAAACTATAGCGAGATGAAAAATACCACACCATATCTAAGGCGTTATAAAAGATATACATAGTCAGAACCTCTCACCGAGTCGGTAATCTGAAAAACGGATCAACTCGTTTTGACTCGTTGTGCCACAAGGGCCCCCGTCCAACGGGGCTTTTGAGGCCAGTCTGTCAAGAGTGATCCATGTTGCTTAACACGTGGCGCAATTAATTACGCCGATGTTGTGCAGCATATAACCAACTCTACATAAGAGAGTTGGTTGGCCCCTCTTTAGGGGCCACACAATAAATAAAGAATGGAAGACTAAGGGAACGTTCACAAACGTCACCCCTTCCTACGGGGTGGGTGGGTCTTTGGGTTTAGTGACAAAACAGCGACATGTGAGTAGGAGGGGGGATAGTCGGAGTTTGCGTGTCAGCTCTCTTTTTTTTTTTTTTCCAAGTCTACATATTATTTATGATTAAAATTTAAAAAAAAAAACACGATAATATAGTGCGCTGATCAAAAACTGAATAGAAAAATAACCAAATAGGTTGGGGAAATCTCTGCTATCTAGCTGATCGGTCGTTGTCACACGGTGCAGAAAATTTACTTTTAGAAAATCTATATTAGGACCACAGACGGGGCACATGTGTCACTTGTCGAATATAAGAGATGCCAATGGTCCTTGTCGAATTTAAGAACTAGGTCTTGTCCATTGTCTATTTTGAGAAGTAGTCTTGCCCGTCTTGCCCCTTGTCGCCAACTCCCAGCACCCCCGTGTCTCTTTGTCCATATTGGCTAAAACAGGACATTGTTGACCCTGTGTATAACTTGCAGCTTATATGTTGTACCAACACCTCCTTTCAAAATGTCGCATGTGTGGATGTAGGAATTTGGGAGGTAGATTGAGATAGGGTAATACGCAATGTGTTTGGAGTATTTTGAAACAAGATACGTAACTTTAATAATGTACAGAAAAGAACGAGTCACACTAGGCGGCAAATTTTTAGTATCAAATTAAAAAGCTTATGCTGTCAGTAATGCAGTCAGCTAGGAATAACTTGCATTATCACAACTTTTTTTTGTTCTTTTTTTTTTTTCTCCGAATTACTGAAACGTGAAAATTGATCGCGAAAATTCCAAATTTCCCCATGTATTTTAGCCCCAAAGTAAAAAAACGCTCTCGTCATATTTTTTTCACTGCTTAGTGATGAGAAACAACTTAGGTTGTTTCTTAGTCTTAAGATAATAGGCTACATCAACTGTTATGACTGACACATGGAACAGTCCTGAACAGGAGAAGTTTTCTGGCTGCAAACATAGGGGTCGGTAACCCTTCTCCGAGCATAGACACCCACGTGTGCTGCTGAGAGAGATCAACCGGAACTATGAGCTAGCCAAGTCTGTGCTTGGAGAATAGGCAGTAACTCAAAAATAGAGGGCGATAACTGTGTTGTATTTTGGGAGGGTTTATTGAGTGCAACTTTATAGTAATATAGAATTGAGCCCGAACCAGTTCTATAGACAGAGGAAAAATATATCTAGGTCGCCAGATTCCATCTCTTTTCTATGCCAAAATATGTCGGAATCTCTTTTTTTTTTTTTTTTTTTTACTGAGTGGTTATTTTTTGATAGTGTAGAACCAATATCTGTCTAATTAAAAACCCTTATCAGTTCTGTTTTTACATACAAAGAATTTTCCCACCCTTCTAGGCCTTTTCAAAGGATAAGAATTGAGATAGCTGCAGGCCGTTATGTATGTTTTAAACCCTTTTGGTGATACCCTACATAGGCCCCTAGACGGGGGGATGCTGTGTCACTTGGCGATTTTATTTTTTTAAGAAATGGCTATGTCCCTTGTCGATTTTTAAGAAAAGCGGTTTGTCCCTTGTCACTGACACTATAAAAATGTCACTACCCCTCATGTCACTTGTCGATTCTAAGGAATACCCATGTCATTTGTCGATTCTAAGGAATATGTCTTTTCCCTTGTCACTAGGGTCATGTCGATTTGTCGATTTTTTACCCGTCTGGGGCCCCCTCTACATAAGGGAGAATCTAAAAAAAAATTTAAAACGATTAGGGTCGGGCCAAAATGATAGGGTCGGTCGGGTTACCGGAACACAACTTTTTTTTGTTCGGCCTATCCCCTTCCCCTCATGATTAGACCCGATACGACGTCACATTCATCATGATACCATCATACACCATGATACACACACGCCGCGCAATGCACACACACACACACACACACACGCTCTCTCACACACGCTCACACACGCTCACACCCACCACACACACACACACACACAGACACACAGACAGACAGACAGACAGACAGACAGACAGACAGACACAGACAGACACAAACAGACACAGACAGACAGACAGACACACACACACACACAGACAGACAGACAGACAGACAGACAGACAGACAGACAGACAGACAGCACACAGTACACCTGATGACCTCCACATGATGACCTGATGCCCTTCCTAAAAAAAAACCCAACCCGACCTACCTACTCAAGAGGGTTTCAGTGTAGAGACTATTAGGGGTTTTTCTGATGCGTATATTATATTGAGATTGATTTTCAACTTTTGTGATCAGTGGGTGGTCCTGAAAAGGACCGTTTAGTAGAGATGATCGCAGGGACCTTGCTGCTGAGGCGGAGGGTGTGGTCATATCACGTTGTAGTCCTTCAGCATCTCCAGGACGGCGAGCGGTAGGCCTTCCTCCCTGCAGACCTGCTGCTTGACTTCTTCGACGCACTGCCGGATGAGTTGATCAGTGACCTCCGTGATCAGCTCATCGGCCACACCCTCTGCAGCAGCAGCACGCTGTCTCTCTGCCTCCTCTCTCTGTAGTGCGGCTACGAATTCCTTCTCCACGGCCGCATCGATCATAGATCGCGAAACGGCCACGAAGTTCACTCGGTGAGCCATTTTGTCGAACTGACTTCCTAACCGCCTGAGAGCAGCTGACGTCACACTATTTTCGACGACGCTATGACGCGCACGAGGTAGACAGGCGACGTCGTTTCACTTCCTTATTTGGAGTTTGGGACCTTGTGACACCGAAGTCATACCGTACGGTTGCGATAAAGCAACTAGTGTTGAAAGTGCGCCGGTCTTGAATAAGCGCTGGAGTATAAGAGCCTCCAAATGTTTTTTCTTAAGCACTAAAATCGCGACTTTGAATAAGCACCAGCGCCTGGCTTGTATATAGCTCCTGAGTAAGAACTTCACCGAATTGAAAAGCACTCCCTCAGAGCCCTTAATCGCGACAGTACGGTACAAATCTGATGTCAACCCGCGCCAAAACCAAAAGGGTGTTCCGGTCACACGTACCTACGACGAGTGACCTTCAGCTATCACCACGTGAAGAGTGGGAAATAAATTTGTACGGCAAGAAAACTGAAAACTGATAACGATTCCATTAGATAAGTATTTGGTTCCAATCTATGGCGAGATATTTCCGACACTTGTCTCCACCAGAGCGATTGATTTATATGTCTGTAGGCTTCAGCTCTCCAACACTCTCCAATATCCGCCGGTGCATAATGGTCGCCGCCCATAATTAGTGACAACTAAACCTCTGCTGGAGAGTGAAAGCTACGTTGAGTCTTGAGGTGCGCAGAGATACTATCTGCCGCAGCCTGATTTTAGTTCCACGCTATTTAAAATCTCTCGATCCTAGAAAAGAAAAAAAAAGCTAGAGTTTATCATGGACGCGTCTCAGTTTTAGTCAAGCCGTAAAGTGAAGAACCTCAGCTTGTACATATACCCACATGAGGGGTGACCCCGGGCGTTCAGTTAGTACTGAGTCTATAGTCAAGTTCCACTCTCTAAACAGAGCTTTAGCGCCTCCGTCATCTAGACCGCGCGCGCGCGATTTTTTTGCTGAAGCAGCTAATCAATGGAAAAGTAGAGAACACATACTCGATCAAAAACTGCTTCAGAGGCTTGTTATCAGGTATTATCAGTTAAATCAAAATATTTCAAAACATCCAGCAAAGCAGGATGGCATGTCCTACAGCTGGGCGCTGACGAGCAAACGCCGCTGACGTCATTTTAATCAGGTCACAGCGCTTTTAGACACCTTTTCTGTAGGGCCTGTCTCATACCTTAGTATATAATACCGTAAACGCCGGGTGATTAGTATATGATCACATTGTCAGTCGCGGATCCACAAATAGGCTGGATAAGCCACGAGCGGACCCGCGACTACAATGTGACATAATCTAACCATGCGCTTGTTTTGTTTTGTTTCTATTTACAACAGCAAACATTTCAACATCCTATTGTTTTTTTTTTTAAATGATGAAAAATCAGCCCAAAAAAAGTAAACATTTTAGAGCTAAATTTGTGGAGGATAGCCGGACATGCTGATGTCCCTAGACCCCTAAATTCGATATGGTGACATGGTCATTTTCTTAAAATTCGATACGACGACACCGGTATATCTTAAAAAATCGACATGGGGCATGGTCATCTAAGTGACATGGGACATGGGGCATTTCTTAAGTCTGACATGTGACATGGACCATAGTGACATGAGAAATTTTTTTTTCGAAGAGTGCATCAGAAAAGTACCATTTCAAGCCTAAACATTTCCCCCCAATTTTTTTTTTCTTGGATGGTACCCGGCTTTGCAGTGTCTGGGTCCTTAAAAATGTACCAGAATGCTCAAATTTGGGTTCTAAATATTTCAAAAACGTTTCTCCCTTAGTGACATGTGACATGGGCATTTCTTAAATTCGACATACGGCTGCATGGGGAGGACCCACCCGTCAAGGGCCCCATGATGACTGATACCCGCCGCGCTCAAACTAGCGTGGTGGTTCCAGGTAGACCTTCTTTCAGTATCCTCGTGACCAGATCCATCACCGTCTCTTGAGCGACCGCAACGTAACCTGCTCCGGTCCTTTTGACAAAAAAAACTGTCTGGCTAGCCGACCGCTGACGTCAGCTTAATTTTGACGACGTTGCTCATTACGCGTCATCAACAGTAACCAAGGTAACTATGGTTATTGTTATCCGGTCCGTAAGACAGTCTAAGACGGCGTGTAGTCGCGTTTTGCTCTCCCTAAAACTCTAATTTAAGTCGAGTTACCACTAACCCCCTACAAAAGAGGGTAGTCTCATTTGTGTAATTCAAAGTCGTTCCTTTGTTAGCAATAAGGGGGTCGTTCTATTCATTGATTTTTTGTTTTTTGTTTACAACAACAAGTCAAAGTACAGTCAATCAACCGAGATCCTTCCTCCTCCGTGGGGGTGTAGAAGGATCTCCCCCCTGAGGTTACAAAGTCACCTCTTTTAAGGGGCTACAGGTCGCAAAGTCGCTTTCGCTTTCGCTTACAAGTCGCAAAGTTGCAAGAATATTCAAGTCAAAAGTCAAATTTATCAACTATCAGTATGGTCGTTTGAAAGTGTAGGGGTTTCATATGCGTACAACACGAACAGAGGTTCCAAATTCGGTTTGAATGCAACAGGTTTTTATTCGATCACAGCCTCAAAAGTACACGAAGGTTTTCCACTCGGTTCACTTGGTCTTTCAACCATTCGAAGACACACAGGATTCTATCGATAGTTCGAAGCATTAGCGATACCGGACAGTTAAGCCCTGTGCCAGCATGGCTGGTGCAGAGTCCATAACGTGGGAGGGGTGTAGGTGCCCCTGTCAAAGCGAAGGTACGAAAGGTGCGGGTCAGAGCTCGTCCTAGGACTAACTGGTGAGGTAGCCAACCTCGGCCTCTTATATACCCTGAGCGCGGACCAAGCAGTGTCGACGTGGCACTCCTCCGTAGCGCCGTCTGGAGTGCCCTGCCCGGCTCCGCTACCGGATAACCGAAAGGACATGGCTTAGGTGTTGCCACCTAGTGTCCGTTGGAGGCACTTACCGCTCTGACTCCACGGACCTTATATGTACACGTATTATTCGTGCCCCTACATCACCCCCACCAGATTATAACCAGGGTCGAAATACATCTGATATAATATAATATACTCGAATATGGGAGAATAATATCAGTGTACATGATGACAATACCGGGGTACATTTGAAGGTACGATATACGTTTTTACACATACATGTAGAAAGTACAATTACAGATTTTATGATTTTACCTGTTACACCAAACAACACTTACATTTCTATGTACAAAACAGGGATCTTATAGATCCAACACTATAACGACAAGATAGATACGTGAGTATCCATCTTTAATAAAGATATGAATATATACGAATATATGTTCTATACTACTTCTAACTATAGTGATCACAGTTCTGTATGGTTTTCGTTGAGATACCATATTGGTTACTACATTAATCATTTTAAGGTAAGTTGAGATTGCACAATATGTGACTTTTTTAGGACGGAATGACACAGAAGTAATGGCTCGAAAATATTTATGTGGGCGAACCGTCCCTGGAGAGGTAATTACGTGAACTATTGGAGTTATATAAAATACTTGGAACCAACATAGTTGTGACATTAACTCTTATAACCAAGGAATGTAGTAATATTTGCCTCCATATGAGGCAACCTATATATGACTTTATATCTTAAAAATAGATATACTCTCGAAATCCGAATACCAGTTGTTATGTCCAAAAAGAAAAATTTTGGAGATAAAAGTAGGTATTGAACATTATGTACAGTTTTGGTTCGAATCATAGTATGTAGTATAAGTTATACTACTTAAAGTATGAACACCCTTTTTTTTTTTTTTAGACAACGAAGACATTTCTTGACAATTATGCATTTTCCACCTGGCTTATGTTTACCTTCGAATCATGACCTTAATCATGGATGTTTTATAATAACAACACAATTATTACAGTATCATCGAAGCATCATATGCACAAGTCCTCAATCACACAATCGAACAGCCGAACACTCAAGTTAGCTTATAAGTCCTTCACTACGCTCTGGAGTTCTTCGAGTGACCCACTCCATTTGGTGAGTCCTATCCCGAATACCCGAATGAACTTAACGTTCAGCGCCTTCATAGTTTTGGCCTGATCGTCCAGAGTGTCTTCTGCAGCTTTCTGCAGACAACGAGCTGTTGAGAGTTCTTTCTTCGATTGCGCCAGCTGCTTGGTGAGTTCGATCACCTTATCTGGCTCCGATTGTTCGTCAATCCGTTGCTGTTCGAAGATCTTCCTCAGCCTCTCGACCTCCTTGCCCTGCATGGTGATGGCATAGTCGGCTGATGCTCTCGCCACACCGGCTGCATATCGTTGCATGCCAGCCAGGTGTTCCTGCAACCATCGTTCGTACAGCTCCTTATGCAGCACTGCATCCGGAGCCTTTGGAGGCTCGAAGTAGTCCTTCGGAATCTGTATCCTCGGCCGAATGTTTTCACCACTGATCATCAGATCATACCACTGGTTTGGATCCACTGCCGGTTCCTCACGAACGCTGGGCTTATAGGGCACAGTGGCAGTGGTAGTAGTAGTGGTGAGTAGGGTGGCTGCAACAGTTGCTGCCTTCCCTCCTCCAGCAGTTGTCGTTGGTGTGGTGGTGACTGGGTTCGAAGTGGTCACTGGAACCGGGTCCACCACAGGCTCAGTTTTCATGGATGTTGAATCCGCACTAGTAGCAGGGGTTTTACGCCCCACTGACTTTATAGAACTGTCAGCCTTTGGTTTCACCTTATCTTCTGCCCGAGGAGTGAGGTTGGTGGTCGTCACCACCAAGTCCTTTTTCCCAGGCAGCACAAAGTGATCCGAATCCGCCATCTCCACGTCCCGTGAGTCCGGTTGGCGGATGGCATCCATTACAGAGATGCCCGTAGGGAGATTTTTGTACGGATCCTTCTCAGTCTGTACCTCCGGACCAGGGAAGTCCATAGAAGGGTACTCAGCCCTACTAGCCAGGTTACCAGGGGTCAGAGGACGAAGGGTTTGCAGCTGGGAACGACCCTTGGGGGCTGAGAAGTCCGGACCATAGTTAGGGCGCAAGTCCTTCAGTGGGGACCGGTGCTCAATCGTTGTCGCGCGCCCTCGTGCTGCAGTTGGAGCTCTCGGAGCCGGAACCTCCGATTTGACCTTTTTGCAGTCAGGTTCGGAAGTGGCTGGACTCCTGTTCTCACTTCGTTTCCCTGGAAGGGGATTGGCCGCTCTCCAGTCGTACAACTCCTTGTACAAGGTGTCGTTCAGGTCCAGCCGACCACGTCGATCAGTAGGCTGGAAGACAGCTGACTGTTTCGAATTCCGGGTTAATTGGACCTTTCCGAATTGGAAGGTCTCAATCGTAATGGTTTCGAACTTTACTTTGTCCAGGCCTGCCACCAGTGATGCATGGAGATCTCCAACGTTCTTTCTGGCCAACATCATGGCTTGGCCATGACATTGTATCAGGTGCTCGATCACTCGGCCTCTTCGAGGGGTCCACATTCCCGAACACCTTTTGTTTGACTTGCCAACATCAGCGCAGACATACATCGCACGGTGGTGCATGTGCTTCTCCACAAGATGTCGCATGAATCGAAGACGAGTAGGCATGGGGCGGTTCTCGTGTACGTAGTAGCTGCGACAGGAATCGAATGGGCAATCCTCCCTTACCCCTTCCTTGTACCGGGCCATCGCCCATCGTATTTTGGGGCGGCCCTCATGGTTGTAGTAGGTCTCGGGGAACTGTTTTCGATCCAGCAGCCGACCGAACCAGTTTTCTGTCCATGACCAGGAACTGGGTGAACCCATATTGGATCTCATCCATTCTTCGTCATCAGACAATCCTTCATGGTCCGTTTCTTTGGGACACGAATACATCTCCCTCGATCGCTTGCAGTGTTCCATGCACTCGGGCCTAAATTTCTTGAAGCCCCCGCTGGCATTGCGCCAAATCATGTCCTCCACCCGAGAACCTGGAACGTCTGCCGAGGCACCTGCCCCTGCAGCTGGAGGGGGCGACGAAACCACTGGTGGCGTGTTCGATTGCCCTGACTCGGAGGACGTAGACGGAGATGCAGGTACCTCGACCTGCACTGGAGTTTTAGTCGGAGTTGCTGGAGGGGTCGAATGCGTCCGGGTGGGTGCCCTAGGAGGCGTCGAAGGGGTAGAGGCTGTACCGGATACTACGTCCACCAACCTCACGGTTGGGGACATATTAATCGCAGTAGTTTGGGGAGGCGAAGGATGAGGTACACATGGCTGTCGTGCCTCACTCTTCTTCGCCTTCCGTTTCTGGCTCTTTGGAAGTGCGAAGGGGACCTCCTCCAGATCCGAAGCGTCGGATACGGACCGTCCTTTTTGTTGTGGATTGGGGTTCTTACGGGACTGGGCTCGAGTCATTGGCGTTCTGGGGGCAGTTTGCATAGCTTCCAGAGTTAGCCGTAACTGTTCATTGGCTGCCCTGAGTTCATCGGATTCTCTAACCACCTGAGGATAACGAGCTTCTTGCTCAACTGATTCTGAGGTATCCGAATGGATCTCCCGCGGAGCCAACTCCACGCTAGCTGAGTCTCCTTCAAATGGGACTGGTAAAGGTCCCGGAGCTTTCGGAAGAGATTCGGATGGAGACTCAGTAGTCCCGGTGGTAGTAGTTGGTTCTTCGAATGACGTTGAAGCCGACTGGGAAGTACTCGAAGAGCATTCGGACTGGACTGGGGCAGGTTCGGATACCTCGGACATAGGCGGAGTATTTGGAGGAGTACTAGTGTTGGAAGTTTTACGACTACCTTTAGTCTTGGTAAATTTCTTTTTCTTCCCCTTCGTACTGGTCGTGCTCCCATCACTTGAGGGCACTGCTTCCTCCATAGCCTTGGCTTGTTGGAGATGCCGAAAGTTCGTACCACATCGCAGTAGGATTTTTCCAAAGATCTCATTTTTATATGCTCCCCGGATGGCTCCTTCGTAACTCTCTAGCCAAGTACCCTCATGGTGGTCGAATCCATGTTCCTCCAGCTTGTCTAGCACCATCGACATGAGTGTGGGATGGAGCTTCAGCGAGGTGTCGAACGGCGGGTCGCACTCCAGCACCTCCATGAGTTGTTGCTGGGCCAGCGATTTTCGTACGAAGTCCTCCATTTCTTCGTCAGATACTGCATGGATAGGCAATTTCTGGCTTACCTCTTCCAACTCTGGCATCTCGTCCTCTTCCTCATCACCTGCTGCGTTAAGCCGGGTTGAAGTCGAATTGCCTATGTCTTTCGAAGCAACGCGTTTTGGGACATTGCGCCACGGCAACGGCCCTAGGTTGACTGTAGCCGGGGGTGGCATGGTCATACTGTCCCGATCAGCCGTCGAATAGGAGCCGATCCCCGCTACACGAACGGTACCCGCACTCCCGGTGGATTCAGAGGCGGATTCATAATCCGACTCATGAGCGTTGTCGACGCTCGCGTTTCCCGCCACTAATCGAACGGGTAGCTCACCGGAGTGTAATCCTTATTGAGTCAGTTCCACAGTACCAGGGATACCGCTAATCATGAATTCTTCAGGAGTGTAGGCAAATGTCATTACGGGTAGCATAAGAATACCCGCCGGATAGTTCCGTCTGCCACCCTCGGGGACGTTCATGATCAACACCCATCCTAGCTCTGCTCACTCGACAGCAATTAGGTCTGTACTACCATCATGGCATCGAAACTTCTTGTTGTGTATACAAATTAGGTCACAGCAGTCTCCGGATTATGCCGTGGACTGCGCCTTAACCCCACCTTGGGTTCTTTAGACCTGGTCGGCCGGGAAGATTCGACAGGATGTCCAGTAGTCAATTGGACAGCCCTCCTCCCCTTCAGACCTTCATTTGCCGAGACTTTTTTTCCGCACTTTTTATCCTTCTTGCTAGAAGCTCGAATTGGTAAATTTTTTTTAGGCCTACCCCGGCCCCGCTTTAATTTACCAATACCAGGAGGCATAGGTTTTTTCTCATCTGAGGGTATCACTAGTTTCCTAGGTCTACCAGGACCACGTCGTTCCGGGGTGGTCGCTCTCCACTCAGTGTTATCTGACTTCGAATGCTCCCCTGGCTTCGAATGCGCTGAAGCATCACCCTGCCACCGGCGTAGGCGAGCTACATTGGATTTATACAGGCGTCCCAACAAGGATTTGATCACCACAGTGGATTCTGAAACAATCCGAACCACAGTAAAGGGACCATCCCAGTTGGGTGACAACTTTAGCTGCTGTAGGGGGTCAGGTAGCCTAACTACTTCATCCCCCACTCGAAAGGACCTAAGTTTCAAACCTACGTCATAGCCCACTTTTTGCCATGAAGCAGATTTGCTTAGTTCACATCGAACCATCTCATATGCGGACTTGAATTGATCCCTCAATGCCTCCACGAACATCACCTGACAGGGTGTTTCAGCGTTTATCCCAGCTACGCCAAACACCAAGTCAGCAGGCATAATCAAATCCTCTCCGAATACCAACAAATTGGGGGAACAACCGGTGGAAGCATGCACCGTACTATTATAAGCATGTACCACAAACTCGCATTGCTCGTCCCAATCATCCATCTGACTGTTGACCAGAGGCTTCAGGACTTGTATCAAGGTTCTGTTGAACCTTTCTACTTGACCATCAGACTGAGGCCTGTACGGATTCGTTCTGGTTTTACATATAGCAAGGTTATGGCACATTGCTGCCCATAACTCAGATTCGAATTCTCTGCCTTGATCACTATGCAACATCAAGGGCACGCCTAGATGAAGCACCCAACCCTTTACAAATGCACGAGCACATGTATGAGCCTTGTGATCTTTCAGAGGAAACACTCTAGTATACTTCGAATAGTAGTCGGAGATCACCATCATGCACGTGTTTCCATCAGGAGTGGTTTTTAGGCCACTAATGATATCAACCGCTATGCGTGCAAATCTAACTCCCCAAAGCTCTTGAGTTAGTGGCAACTTCCCCAGGCCTTCACCTGGTTTGCTCAGACAACAATCTGGACAAGTAGAGATCCACCTAAGCAGATCTTTACTCATGCCAGGCCAGTAATACCTTCTGGAGAGTCGCGCAAGGGAACGCTTCTTTCCAAAATGCCCACTGGTCTGATGTCCATGTACGAAATACATGATATCCCTTCGCATAGCTGTGGGTATCACGATTTGTCGAATTTTGGCCTTGTAAGGTGTTATCTTCCACCTACATAAGATACCGTCAACAACAGTTAGCTCAGACCATTGAGCAAGTAGCTGTCTCATTTCCCGGTTCTCAATCGAAATGGTTGGTCTTTGTGGTTGGGCACCACTGGAGACCTGTTCTATTAGTCTCGAAATGACAGCATCACCCTTCTGGAATTGCCTGATGGTTTCGGTGGACCATTCCATTGCTTTAGAATGTCCTACATCATACGGCATTCGAACTCCAGCTATTACAGCATTATGGGCTCCACAATCATCGCAATCCATTCTAGAACATTTCCGTATGGGTCTTCTCGAAAGGGCATCAGCATTGATATGCTTGCTCCCTGCTCTGTGTTGGATTTGGCTATTTTCCAACCCGAACTCGGACAAGTGGGTCAGCCATCGACCGATCATTCCTTCTGCTTCCTTAAAGTTCAACAGCCACCTTAAGGACGAGTGATCTGTCCGTAAAGTAAAGTCACCTCCCCAAAGGAAGTGCTTAAACTTCTTCGTATACACCACTACCGCCAACAATTTGCGCTTAGTGGTACAGTAATTCCTCTGGGCCTTATTGAGGGTATTACTAGCGAAAGCCAGTGGCACTTCTATCCCCTCTTGCATCTGGGATAGAGCAGCACCTATACTGTCATTACTGGCGTCTGTGTCCAGTATGAAATGTCCATCAGCTGTTGGATATTTCAAAACTGGGGTGGTTCGAAATAGGTTCTTCACGGCTTCGAATGCTAGATCTTGTTCCGGACCCCATGGGAAAGGCTCCTTCCTTCTACCCGGAGTCCAGTGAGCTAGAGCCTGCATAGGCTGAGCTATTCTGGCATACCCCGGTAGGAAGTCTCTGTAGTAACTACAGAAGCCCAGAAAGGACCGTATGTCTTTAGGTCCCTCTGGCTTTTCCCATTCCGATACAACATCCAGTTTCTCAGGATCCGCCTTAACCCCCTCAGTGGATATTATCCGACCGAGATAGTTAATAGAAGTCCTAAATAGGTGACACTTCTTTGGTTTCAATTTCAAACCATGGGTTATCAACCTCTCGAAAATTTTGACTAAAGTAGCCAGGCACGATTCGAAGGTCTTCCCGAAGACAATTATGTCGTCCAGGTACACCAAACACTCCTTCCATCACAGATCACTCAACAGAGATTCCATCATGGCTTCGAATGTTGCAGGGGCGTTACACAATCCGAACGGCATCACATTGTACTGGAAAAGACCGACATGGCTCGAAAACGCTGTTTTTTCCTGATCCTCTTCCTTCATTCCAACTTGCCAGTATCCGGATTGCAAATCCAGCGTACAGAACCATTGGTTTCCGCCCAGGGAATCAATAGTCTCGTCTATACGGGGGAGAGGATAGGAGTTTTTCTTAGTACAGCCATTCAATTTTCGATAATCTATGCAGAAGCGAATTGTGCCGTCTTTCTTAGTCACCATCTGAACAGGACTGGACCAGGGGCTAGTGCTGGGAACAATCACCCCTAATCTCAGCTGATCAGCGATTTCCTTCTCGGCCATCAATTTCTTCTTCAAAGGTAGGCGTCTATAAGGGATTTTGAAAGGTACAGCGTCCTCTGTAGTGATGGAATGTAGCACCTTATCAGTTCGCCCCAAACCAGTGGGCTCCCCGAAGGCTGCATCATATTCCACCAATACCCGTCTCAACTGATCTTTCTGGTCCCCCGTCACCAAGCTCGAATCGTCCACCAACTTTTGGAGTTCCGGACGTAAATCGGACATCCCTTCAAGGTTCGGTTTGGTATCTTCTGAGAGTATACTGGTGCTTGCCTGTGCAACGATCACCTGCCCCACGGGAGTACCTTTCATCAGATAACGGACTTCACCACCAGGATTCGAAATAGGAATTAAATTCCTACTGCCACTGCCTACGAAAGTATCTGCACTCTCGAGTCCAATTGATGCAAGTCTCACCACATCGGGTTCAACCACCGCCATCTGGTCTCGGAAGATACTGTCACTCGAAAACAGCACATCACATGTCTGTCCTGGGGGTATCTTAACCGTCTGTACCACCGAGGCTACAGAAGATACCTTTCTCAATACGCATTGTACGGCCACCTTGTATGGATGTTCTATCTTTAACATCCCCCTACAAGGTTCCAACATTGCACCGTACAACGCAGCGAAATCTAATCCGATGATGCCATCATCACTCAGATCAGCAATAGTAGGGGACAGAAGGTAATCCTGCCCACCTATATTGATTTCGAAAAATGCTTTACCAAACGTCTGCATGCAGCTACCGTCGGCCGAATGAGCTGTTACCCTCGTTGTGAAGTTATCTGGCTCATCGGCTACAAGGTCATAGAACCTCTTCGAGATCATGGAGTGACTAGCTCCAGTATCCACTAGAAATTCTGCGGACCTTCCCCTCACTGCTACAGTCAAATACCACCTCTTCCCATCCAATGGTGATGGGTTAACGGTGAAACGTTTGAAATCCTTAGTGACACCAAGATCTACTCCCCGTCGTTTCAAGTGCTTCAAACAGGGGTGATCCGGGGACAATCGGGCACTGCTGACTACTTCCAGCTCCTGTATCCAATTCGCCGCTTCCCCAGTACTTCCTCCTCGGACGTCTACTTTTCTGGGTTCATTGGACATACTTAGAAGGGACTGATCAGGCCCCTCCTCTAAGTTTCCAATCTCTACTGCACCTCGGACTTCATCGCTTGCACCGCTGGCGATATGTTGGCTTTCCTTCTCCTTAGGGGTTACTACCTTGCCATCCAGAGCAACCCCGTCTAGTTTTCCGTTTTCTTCTCTTCAGGCTTGGGTACCGGCTTTTCAGCTGGGCATTCTGCAGCAAAGTGTCCCAGGACCTGACACCTGTAACACTTCCTAGTGGTCTTGTCCACTCTCGGCTTCGAATTCCTCCCTGTTGATTGCTGGTTTCCAGACATCAAGTCAGTCAACCTTAACAGAAGTTCTTCCATAGAACTGGGAGTTGAGGAAATAGTCGAAGGTGCGCTTGTAACTCCTGGGGTCACAGGTGGTGTTTTCCTGTCAGCCTTCGGATAGCGCTTCGAATTCGAATTGGAATAAGATTTGCCGCTGTTCTTTTGAGCAACTGCGCCAATCTCCTCCTCCCTTCCAGAATCACCTTCCTCTGTATCAGAGGCTGGTGGGTCTTGCACCACACTGGAAGTTCTCGAAAGTACTCTCGAAGATAGCAGATGCCGTTTCCTGTCATAGTCTTCTATGGCCATGAACAAATCAGTGAGAGAAGTTCCAGCTTTCCAACTATCACATGCAGCGGTCCGTTCATCAGAATCCCTTAATCCCTCAATGAATTGCGAGAACAAATCATCTAGGAACTGTGGGTCATCTAACTGCCATCTTGGTCTAGCCCTTTGCAAGAGAGATTGCAATTCTAGACCGAACACACGGTGCGACTCGTTTGGCTTTTGAGTCCGTTTCCGGAACAATCGAAGCGGGTCTTCATTACCCACATTACCTATCAGGTAACTGGCGCATTCCACCAATTGGGTAAACAATCCGGCACCATGCATCGTTCTCCATCTCGAAACAGCTAGCTTGCCTGGGCCATTTCTCAATGCCCGTAAAAGCTCGTCCAACGATTCCTCTTCTGACCATCGATTATACCTCATATCGTCCATGAAGTCTGCGAACCAGTCCTGCCATGGCTGTCTTCCCGTGAACGGACTCGGAGTGCTTGCAGTGCGTCTAGCAGCGTTGTGGTTGTCCCTGTGCAACAGAAACGACTGCTCGATGCTCCAGTCGACGATATCGGCATTATCAGCTTGTCTGCTAACACAGTCCACTCCCATCTCAGCAATGCAGGGGTTCGTGTCGTAAATCAATTTCATCCCAGGGGACATCGATTCGCGGCGAGATACTCGTCTACCTGCATGTGTAGGAGATCTCCCTGGCCTCCTTGAGGGCCCACTCGAACGTTCATTCGGATCAGATCTCGAAGATCTCTCATTCGAACCCGTACGGCTCGGTCTCTCTCGAGAGCTGGAACGACTGGGAGAGTTCGAATGGTCGTCATCATACGACGTTGGGCGTTGGTCACGCCGTGAAGATCTTCCATCCGGATCCCCCGTATCAATGGTCACTCGTTTTGGTCTCCCTCCGGTTGAGGTAGAGGCACTACCCCCACCAGTTGATGAGTTGTATATGCCACCACTGACATGATCGAACCCCGAACGGCCACCTCGAGTTGCCTCTTCATCTCGTTTCTTCTGTAAATCTTCCACCTCCCTGATCAGACGATCCTTTTCGTCCATCATCGCCTTGGTAGCTTCTCGGATCGTATCATGGAGCTCGTCCGAATCATGTATGGTCTTATCTTGACGTTGTTCTAGAGATTCAGTACGTCGCCGCAAGACATTTTGTTGATGAGCGAACTGGTTTTCCATATGTTCCAGTTCCGCCTTCGTTGTGTCTAAGCGGTTCTGTTTCTCCATTGTTGCCCCTTCTAGATCTTCATTCTTGTTCCGGAGCTGTACCAACCGATGACTCAAAGCTTCAAACTCTTCATTCATCCTGTCCATCTCTGCAATCCTTGCTCCTTCGAAACGATTCTTCTCCTCCTCGAAATGACGACGTGTGACTTCCTGCCGCTGGTGTCGTTCAGCATGCAGCATGCTCATGCCTTGTGTTGGCATAGGAGCAATGTGTCTCTTCGAACCGCCAGTTTCAAACAAAGAATCATCTAGGTTTGACCCCAGATCTTTTCGAATAGAATCAGGATTGCCTCTCCTTGGCTCTGGTGTAGAACTCGAACGGTTTGGCCCATAGTGTTTCTCAAGGGCTGCTACCACCTCCGGATCTGGACTCGAAATAGGATGAAGAGACGCTCCACCCTTTGCCTGTTCAGCCATGTTAACCCAACTGACTGTGCTATTCTGTGTTTCACCCGAACTGGTCACGGCACCAATGTAGGGGTTTCATATGCGTACAACACGAACACAGGTTCCAAATTCGGTTTGAATGCAACAGGTTTTTATTCGATCACAGCCTCAAAAGTACACAAAGGTTTTCCACTCGGTTCACTTGGTCTTTCAACCATTCGAAGACACACAGGATTCTATCGATAGTTCGAAGCATTAGCGATACCGGACAGTTAAGCCCTGTGCCAGCATGGCTGGTGCAGAGTCCATAACGTGGGAGGGGTGTAGGTGCCCCTGTCAAAGCGAAGGTACGAAAGGTGCGGGTCAGAGCTCGTCCTAGGACTAACTGGTGAGGTAGCCAACCTCGGCCTCTTATATACCCTGAGCGCGGACCAAGCAGTGTCGACGTGGCACTCCTCCGTAGCGCCGTCTGGAGTGCCCTGCCCGGCTCCGCTACCGGATAACCGAAAGGACATGGCTTAGGTGTTGCCACCTAGTGTCCGTTGGAGGCACTTACCGCTCTGACTCCACGAACCTTATATGTACACGTATTATTCGTGCCCCTACAAAAGTCATCAAGTCACCGAAAAACTCCTCTACAGTCACCTCCGACTCGCCTCCTCCCTACCCCCCTAAAGGGGGGTAGGGAGGAGGCGATTCCCTAGAGATCAGATAAAACAATTTTTTTCTCCCCAGCAGACCCCAAAGGCCCCCCCTCCCCCCGGAGTGCCCGCCCACCCCAAAATAGTGCCCCCCTCCCCCCCCCTCCCCTCCCCATGCATCTTAAAGAGCGCTTCCGGTCACGTGACCAAGGGGGAGTGGTCCTATTATGCAAATGAGGGGGTCACGTGATCCATTATTATGCAAATGAGGGAGTCACATGACCAAATGGAAGCCTCTGATTGGCTGGTGATCAAAGGGGCGTAGTCTATTATGCAAATGAGGGGGTCACGTGATCAAGGGGGCGTGGCCTATTATGCAAATGAGGGGGTCACGTGACCAAATGGCGGCCTCTGATTGGCTGGTGATCAAGGGGGCGTGGCCTATTACGTAATTATGCAAATGAGGGGGCGTGGCCTATTACGTTATTATGCAAATGAGGGGGTCACGTGACCAAATGGAGGCCTCTGATTGGCTGCAGGTCGATTGAGTAATAAACAGTACTTAAGCATAGTCCCGTTCCGATACATACTATACTACTTACCTGGATATTTGTCAGGGTGATTTGATTTGATTTGATTTGAATTTCATTTATTTATCCTGGCAGGAATCAATGACCTGGTAGGCGGTGTTGTACAAACACCATAGACAAAGAGTTAATACCGGAGGATTCGGCGAAGCCGCCAAAATTTTATTGATAAAACCGGGGGGAGGGGGTTATTAAGAGTAGTGAGTATCCACAAAATGTTCTGTGGTTGGGTTTAGGGAGTGATCATTTTTCAACGATGGGGGGGGGGGGAGGGGTGTTTGGGGGGGGGGGCAAAACTATTTGGACCCCTTGACCAGGAGTGTGTGGAAAAAAGCAGTTTTGAGCGTGCTGATTTGAGCATGTATCGTTTTCTATCCAGAATGATCATCAGGTTTCTTCGTGAGTGGCTCTGTGATATTAGTTTAATTAAGTGCACTAGGTCCAAAAGGAGTCCTGGAATTGAAGCCTAGATGAGCACAGTATCATTTTACCATTGTCTTGTTCCTTGGGCTGTGGGAGATGGCCTATTTCTAGTTCGCCAAAAAAGCGGATGTCATTCACTAAGTGTATTATGATATAACACTCGGACAATGAAGGATCGCTTACATTGGACAATTTCCATCAAGTGAATTTACCAACGAGGAGACATACAGGCAAAAGACTCACTGTGCCAAACACCCTGAAACCAATAGTGCTGCGAAGCGCCTTTTATAGAGCCATCGTTGCTTGGAACAATTTAAAAGCCCATTATACGCTAATAGAGGATAAAAACACCTTTAAAATCAGAATTAAGAAGGACTACCCGACATGCTTTATGTAAGCAATTTTATTACTGAATGTTGTCTCATCTTTTAGATATACACACTTTTTTTCACTCATCTCATCTCATTGTTATACATGAAACTCCTATGAACTATGTAAGATATTGTACCCAACCACAGATACAATTGTGACTCGAATTTCAAATGCTCGTCATACTGTATTTTTATAACATAAATTAGAATGTGATTCATCAGGGGTGCCAGCGGAGGGAAGGCAATGCGCCAATAGCTGGTTATTAATACATTTCATATTTATTCGTATTTTGAATGTATTATTAGACCCAATAAAAACCTTAAAAAAAAAAAAAGATTAACAACAAATGACAAATTCAGCTGCACCCCAGTTTGCACTGATTCTATGAAGGTAAAGCCCCACATGGAGATGCCATCTCCAACCTGTCCACCATTGTGTCCCCATGCAGAATAATAAAGCCTTATGGTGACCATTTTGTTTTGGTTGTTTTCCTCTTAGGACCAAAGAAATTTGGATTCGGCACGCCCAAATCACCCTATGAAGCATCTCAGAATATTAGTATTAAAAAAAAGCGCCTTGGCAAGTTTAAAACCCTTGTTTTCACATATTCATTCCAGTCTTATTAGAATTCTCTTTGTCTCGATCGCTCTTTCTCTCTTGTCCCTCAAGATCTAAAGACTATTTTAAGAGTGGGCAGTGATCCCTGAGCCCAACCCCTCCACATCGGGAACGATCAGTGAGTCAGTCAGCTCCTGTTAATGCCCATTCATTATGCCTTTCTTTAACAATTTATTAAGGATCGATGTCACTAAAATATGACATTTGTCGTCATGATGCACAGTAGTGTTTCAACCCTGTAGGGTCGGCATGAAACTTGAATGCAGCCCTGGCGAGTTACTCACCAGGGCTGCATTCATGCATCATGACGACAAAGGGCATGATGTATTTAGGCATCATACCATCATTAAAGTGTTAATGCTAGAACTAATAGCCAGATGAGGGTATTGGTGTCAAAAATACGTTACAGAAAGTGTCTTTTATCTGCTTATATATTAAGCTGCAAAATGATAGAAAGTATAAATTCAATAGTACATGTAGCCAAAGAACCCTAAGCCCTGGTATGCAGCACGACAACCATAACGACAGGTGCAGAAGCCTGGCCTAACAGGTGCCTTTATCTCTGTATGGTTTCTAGGTAATAGTGTAATCGCGTCCAATACCAGGCCTCCAACCTGTCCTCAACACTGGTACCTGAATAGCCACTCCTCTGTACCTCACCCCTCACCCAGAGGGGGGGGAGCAAGACCCACAGCGCCCTCTTTACCGCAGAACATATATGCAGCTGCACCAGCCTGTGAGTCTCAACCAGGGCAGGGAGGAGGTCACACTGTACAGTCCAGTGTGGGGACAAGGTCTTTAGTATACATGATTGGTATGAGGTGGCACCACTGGGCTGTAGGAGGGGCATGGTCATATAGCCTACCCCCAGTACATTTGTATTGCATTGAAGAAGTTTGAAGTTTAAATATTTTTATTGGCTCAATAATCATAACAATAAAGATGCTTTTAACAATAAAGCCAAGGTTGAAGTGAGTTTCACAGAACAAAACACAGTGGTCCGTACACTTCAATAACAAATGAACAACAGGTTACAAATGTGTCGTCACGATGTAATAAATCAGTCATGCGTACAAACTCCAGCGTAGACATTTCTAGTGTGTAGGTAAGTGGTTTCCATGAGCATTGTAATAGATAGTTATCACTTTTCCAGTATTCCATTTACAGTTTTTGTATAATCACAGATTTATAAGTCAGTAATAGCACAGCGGGCCTCTACACCACAGAGTACAGTATTGAGTTATTATCACAGGCGTAATTTTGACTTCATCAAGATATGTAACTAAATACAACAAGCCAGTCATACTATTTAATCAATATTTTAAATGAACTCCGGTTCAAACACCCTTGATGCTCAGCATCCAGAGCACGCCACGCCAACATGCCCTTATAAAGGGGACTAGATCTAAACGATTCCAAAATCGGACGACTAACACGCAGCTTAATTTTAACATTATTACGTAACAACCTAGCCGGGGTTACCACATTGTCCGGATCTCTAGACCAACGGAACATTGCAATTAATAAATGTTTTCTATGACGAGCCTTAAGTTTAACAGTTGAGCATAATGTGTGTAGATCAATAGTACTTATATCACGGGGGTCTCTTATACCCAGACACAAAGGTAAACAACTATTCTGCACTGTCTGCAGCCTATTTATAGCCATCACAGGGCCACAGTCAACAACAATGTCCCAATAGTCGAAGATAGGAAGTATCATCGACTTATAAATCGACAGGGCGGTTTTCTGATCAATACTCTTCTTTATAAAACAAAGCTGTTTAAAGCGTGAGTCAGACAGGGAATGCACCTTTTGACATTGAAATTTAAAGGTCAAATCATGGTCAATGATTACCCCTAAATAGTTAAATTGGGACACAGTTTGGAGGGTAGTGCCACCCAGATTTAAATCACATACACCATTAGACAGATCAATCAGATTTCTAGATGAGAAGCACCACAAAACTTTTGTCTTATTGGCATTAACTGTCAACATATTATAGTCTGTGGCACCAAGAAAGGGACTATTGAATTAGGCTTGTTTTCTATGTGAAATAACATGTAGAAGCAACTCAAATGAGCACAAAATATTTCCAGATGAAGAGCTAAACACATACACATGAGAATAAATGTTTACAATCAGGGAAATTGTTCATTTTCTTGCTTGTAAAGTGCAGTTTCATGACAATATTGGCAAGCACTCTTTATGGCACACTATAAGTATAGGGAATATCATCAAAACTTCCCCAAAATGCTGATTTTAAGCAATTTTTGAATATTTCGATCTCACTTTGCGGAAAGGCCCACATTTGCATTTCTTTAACCAGAATGTTCTAAATGGTACCATTGTGAAGAAAAAATTGTTCCCTGATTTATTTGATGACTAATTCCATCTCTGACAGTGTATTTCAATTTCTATAGGTGCTAATGCAAATCAAAGTCAACAAAAATATAACATTTCAGAAATGTTTCTAGGGTATTTACAAATTTCACAATTACCCACATTTCTCCAGAGAAACATAACATTGTCATTACCTTAAACTACAGAGTCTCGGCTAAAAAGCTTTTTTTACATGAAGATGATGCGACTACTAGTGCCAAAGTAGTGGATCATGACTTGAAATGCAAAAGGCCAAACATAGTTTGGGAGTCCCTTTCTTGGTGCCACAGACTATAGCATAGCACCATCTGTCAACACTTTCCAGATCAGCCTGCATTAGAGCTTGCATAATTCAAATTGATTTCCCATTAATAACTATTGCTAGGTCATCAGCATATAAGAAATAAGAGGCATTTACAAAACAATTTACGTTGTTGTTCATATAAATTATGAATAATAAAGGCCCCAGGACTGAACCCTGGGGCACACCACAAGTAATGGTAGGGTTGGAAGAGGTTACGTTATTCACACGAGCACGTTGTATACGCCCAGATAAGTAGTCACGGAACCAAGCAATGACACTAGCACTACAGCCAATCTTGCCCAATTTCTTAAGCAAGATGGAGTGATTTACCGTGTCAAATGCTTTTTTAAGATCCAAGAATCCACTGATAATTCACTACGGTTACGGGCTTCAAACAGTAACTGGGTCAATCTAAGGACAGCATCACAAGTAGACCTCCCAGGCATAAATCCAAATTGCAAATCTGAAATTATATTATTATCTTACAAGTAAGACATTAATTGTTGATGTATGAATTTCTCAATTAATTTGCTGAATAAATTTAGAAGACTTACCAGTCTCCAATTAGACACATTAGACAAGGTAACAGCCTTAGGAATCGGGACAATACAACCGGTCTTAAGTTTCAACAGCATTACTCTACCATAGGTTGCATCATTCAATGATTCTTGCAACACACTGGGACGCGTAGTTAAAGCATCACACACAACATTACCATGTACGTTATCAATACCGGTACTCTTTGAGAGAGCATAAATAAAACCTCATATTGAGTTAGGGATGGACGCTTTATAATGCTACATTGAAATATAACTTGGAAAAGGGTAAATCTTCCCAGGAAAAAATACAACAGAAATTAAGCTTGAATAGCTTTTGTGCAATAACTGCTTAAAATATGGTCAAAAATGACTGTGTGTTGTTTCCACTCTAGCCACTCAATATGGATGGCGCTACGGCTCTTGGTGCCCCCCCTGCCCCTCACCCTATTCACTGGGCTGTATTACTGCACTGAAATCCCCAGGTGACTTCAAACTACTCGGAAACTCCTCCGCAATGATGAGTTTTGCCTCATCAAATGGTTGTTACTCACGTGAGTAGTTTGGCCTCATCATTTGATGAGGTTGGTATCAAAATGATGAGTTCAGCATCATCAATTTTGCTACATTGAGCGATGAGTTTGCCTCATCATTTGATGAGTTTTCATCATCAAATTGTGAAAAAGATGAGTTCAACATCATCATTTTTGGTACATTAAGCGATGAGTTTACCTCATCATTATGATGAGGTTCTAATTATTAACTCATCAAAACGATGAGTTATCATCATCAATTTGAGTACTTTGGGGTATTTTTATTTTATTCAGGGAGGGGGATGGGGGGTGGTAGTCATCATTTTGGGGATATTTATGGGATGCATCACTTTAGGCCCCTGGTGGCTTGGGCCTTGTCCTGGCAGCTAGGGGTCGGGTCCTGGCAGCTGGGGAAGGGTCCTGGCAGCTGGCGGCAAGGCTGATGACTGAGTCTCTCCTGTGACAAGTGTAAAAGGTGCATATCAATAGTATATACGCATATTAACAGGTGAGACAATAAATCAGTTGAAATATACTTACTGCATTACCAAAGTATGGTATTTGTATTGTAAAGCTAAATTAGCTAATGATTAATTTCCTTTCTCCCTCCCTCCCTCCCTCCCTTCCTCCTTCCTTCCTTCCTGCCCTTGCTCCCTCCCTCACTCCCTCCCTCCCCCCACCCTTCCTCCCTGCCAGTCTCCCAAGGTCATTCCCTCCTTCCTTCCTTCCTTCCTTCCTTCCTTCCTTCCTTCCTTCCTTCCTTCCTTCCTTCCCTCCTTCCTTCCTTCCTTCCTTCCTTCTTTCCTTCCTTCCTTCCTTCCTTTCTTCCTTCCTTCCTTCCTTCCTCCCTCCCTCCCTCCCTCATTCCTCCTTCCCTCCATCCCTCCCTTCTTCCCTCCTTCCTCCCTCCCTTCCTTACTTCCTTCCCTCCCTCCCTCCCTCCCTCCCTCTCTCTCTCTCTCTCTCTCTCTCTCTCTCTCTCTCTCTCTCTCTCTCTCTCTCTCTCTCCCTCCCTCCCTAGCTCCCTCCCTCCCTCCCTCCCTCCCTCCCTCCCTCCCTCCTAGCCAGTATGCAGTTTTATAGTTTTCAATTATTATTATATGATGCCATAATATTAATTCCCTCCCTCCCTCTCTTCCTTCCTTCCCTCCTTCCCTCCCTCGCTCGCTCCCTCCCTCCCTCCCTCCCTCCCTCCTTTCCTTCTTCCTTCCTTCCTTCCTTCCCTCCCTCCCTCATGCCCTCTCTCCCTCCCTCCCTCCCTCTCTCTCTCTTCCTTCCTGCCTCCCTCCCTCCCTATCCCCCCCACCCCCTTCCCTCCCTCATTCGCTCCTTTCTTCCCTCCCTCCTTTATTCCTTCTTTCCCTCCCTCCCTCTCTCCCTCCCTCCCTCCTTCCTTCCTCCCTCTCTGCCTCGCTCCTTCCTTCCTTCCTTCCTTCCTTCCCTCCTTCCTTCCATCCTTCCTTCCTTCCCACCCTCCTTCCCTCCCTCATGCCCTCCTTCCCTCCCTCCCTTCTTCCTTCCTTCTCCCTCCCTCCCTCCCTCCCTCCCTCCCTCTCTCTCCCTCCCTCCATCCCTCCCTTCCCATCCTTTCTCCCTCCTTCCTTCCTTCATTCCCTCACTCACTCCTTTCCTCCTTCTTTCTTTCCTTCCTTCCTTCCTTCCTTCCTTCCTCCCTTCCTTCCTTCCTCCCTTCCTTCCTTCCTTCACTCCCTCTCTCTCTCTCTCTCTTACTCCCTTAGAGGTAGATATACTGACAGACACAGAGTGACAGAGAAAGACAAAGGACACACACACACAGGATAGGTACAATGTAGTAGGATACCTGGGAGGACTGTGAACTATACAGAACCCACCCTCACTCCACTATACTCATGCCTACACTGAAATCCCCAGGTGACTTCAAACTACTCGGAAACTCCTCCGCAATGATGAGTTTTGCCTCATCAAATGGTTCTTACCCACGTGAGTAGTTTGGCCTCATCATTTGATGAGGTTGGTATCAAAATGATGAGTTCAGCATCATCAATTTTGCTACATTGAGCGATGAGTTTGCCTCATCATTTGATGAGTTTTCATCATCAAATTGTGAAAAAGATGAGTTCAACATCATCATTTTTGGTACATTAAGCGATGAGTTTACCTCATCATTATGATGAGGTTCTAATTATTAACTCATCAAAACGATGAGTTATAATCATCAATTTGAGTACTTTGGGGTATTTTTATTTTATTCAGGGAGGGGGGTGGGGGGTAGTAGTCATCATTTTGGGGATATTTCTGGGATGCATCACTTTAGGCCCCTGGTGGCTTGGGCCTTGTCCTGGCAGCTAGGGGTCGGGTCCTGGCGGCTGGCGGCAAGGCAGATGACTGAGTCTCTCCTGTGACAAGTGAAAAAGGTGCATATCAATATTATGTACGCATATTAACAGGTGAGACAATAAATTAGTTGAAATTTAATTACTGTATAACAAAAGTATGGTATTTGTATTGTAAAGCTTGATTAGCTAATGATTAATTTCCTTCCTCCCTCCCTCCCTCCCTTCCTCCTTTCTTCCTTCCTTCCTTCCTTCCCTCGCTCCCTCCCTCACTCCCTCACTCCCTCCCTCCATCCGACCCTTCCTCCCTCCCAGCCTCCCAAGGTCATTCCCTCCTTCCTTCCTTCCTTCCTTCCTTCCTTCCTTCCTTCCTTCCTTCCTTCCTTCCTTCCTTCCTTCCTTCCTTCCTTCCTTCCTTCCTTCCTTCCTTCCTTCCCTCATTCCCTCCTTCCCTCCCTCCCTTCTTCCCTCCTTCCTCCCTCCCTTCCTTACTTCCCTCCCTCCCTCCCTCCCTCTCTCCCTCTCTTTCTCTCCCTCCCTCCCTCCCTCCTAGCCAGTATGCAGTTGTATAGTTTTCAATTATTATTATGTGATGCCATAATATGCCTTCCTTCCTTCCTTCCTTCCTTTGAACCTTCCTTCCTCCCTCCCTCCTTCCCTCCCTCCCTCCCTTCTTCCCTCCTTCCTCCCTCCCTCCCTCTCTTCCTTCCCTCCCTCACTCCCTCCCTCCCTCCCTTCCTCCTTCCCTCCCTCCCTCCCTCCTTCCCTCCCTCCCTTCTTCCCTCCTTCCTCCCTCCTTCCCCTTTTCCTTCCTTCCGTTCCTCCCTCCCTCCTGCCCTCTCTCCCTCCCTCCCTCTTTCCCTACCTCCCTCCCTTCCTCCTTCCCTCCCTCCCTCCCTCCTTCCCTCCCTCCCTTCTTCCCTCCTTCCTCCCTCCTTCCCCTTTTCCTTCCTTCCGTCCCTCCCTCCCTCCTTCCCTCTCCCCCTCCCTCCCTCTCTCCCTCCCTCCCTCCCTCCCTCCCTCTCTCTCTTTTCCTCCCTCTCTCCCTATTCCCTCCAACCCCCTTCCCTCCCTCATTCGCTCCTTCCTTTCCTCCCTCTCTTATTCCTTCTTTCCCTCCCTCCCTCTCTCCCTCCCTCCTTCTTTCCTCCCTCTCTGCCTCCCTTCTTCCTTCCTTCCTTCCTTCCCACCCTCCTGCTCTCCCTCATTCCCTCCTTTCCTCCCTCCCTTCTTCCCTCCTTCTATCTCCCTCTCTCCCTCCCTCCCTCCCTCCCTCTCTCTCCCTCCCTCCCTCCCTCCCTATCCTCTCTCCCTCCTTCCTTCCTTCATTCCCTCACTCACTCCTTTCCTCCTTCTTTCCTTTCCTTCCTTCCTTCCTTCCTTCCTTCCCTCCATCTCTCTTTCTCTCTAACTCCCTTAGAGGTAGATATACTGACAGACAAAGAGTGACAGAGAAAGACAAAGGGACACACACACACACAGGATAGGTACAATGTAGTAGGATACCTGGGAGGACTGTGAACTATACAGAACCCACCCTCACTCCACTCATGCCTACCTACCACCCTCACACCACCTGCTACCTTCCTACTTCCATGGTGCTTACCTGATGCATCCCTCCATATACTTGCCTGTGTCTCTTGTCTCCCTGCCTCTTCTTCTCCCTCCCTGTATCCCTGTATCCTTACCTATCCTCCTGTGTCTCTGCCTGTCTGCAAGCATATCACAGTGTGCCTCCTGTGGTCACACACTACCCACCACCACAGGCTTAGTAGTACTACAGTCAGGGCAGGGGAGGGGGCTAATTATATACCCTGGCCAGGAGTGCTCTCCACATACCTTCTATAGTAGCACTGGGCTTTAGGTCTATCTTACTAAAACAGGTGTACACATGTACATATATGTATTCCTAGCCCCATCAGATTTCTTTAGCCCCAATATGTCAGAGAGATGCCCATAAACCATGGGTGGGGTTGGAGTATTTAAACAGATATTGGACATGTACTTACCACTGCTCTTTGTGGGTCTGTGTGTAGTGTGGAGTGGTTGTAGGCCTGGTGAACTGGGACCCTGGTCTAGTACACCTGTACCCAAGGGGGGGGGGGGCACTCTCTATATGTTGTAGAGTAACCATGACACACAGAGTAGCAGGAAGGAGGTCCTTTTTGGGTCACATTGGCGGGTTCAACCCAGTCTCGGGCCCTGACTGTACGTTTACAGTCTGGGAGAGTAATTAGACATATATACCTACACTGGCCCACATACCCTGCTATACTGTACATGTCCACTAGTATCAGCAACCATGGGAGTGTGGGTTCGAACCCCACTCTTGCTCAATTATTGTACTGTTGATATCTGCATATTGCACCTAAATTGAGATAATGTACTTAGTCACATATCTGATAGCTTATATAACTATGTCAATTAAAATGGATTTATGCTTCAAATGGGCTAAATAAATAATGTAAAAAAACGAACCTACGTTTTCCCCAAGGTGGGATTCGAACCCACACACCTCATTGAAAAATGATCCAGGATTCCGGATCATTTTATTTAGATATAAATTTGTCCAGGCCCAGTACCGCCTGATGGCGGCACTGGGCCTGGAGAGCTCGAGGCTGGGTTCAACCGGGCCCCAAAAGGGGTTAATTATGGGCCACTTTGGGGAAAAAATGGTAATTTTTTTTGGCCAGAAATATCAACTTTAGGGTGATGTACGCACATGGTATGCATAAATGTGAGAGTGGCCCCCCAGGACCTGTACATGCACTCTGATGAGGTCTGCCCCTGATCAGTTTGGGTCCTCGATACTGATTAGATTGGTTCATCGCTATGATGATGCTGACTACTCCGCTTTGAATAGTTGACTCATCTGGTGGCTGATGACTCTCAAACTCTTCACAGGCGATGAGTTTTTAGAGGCCCTGGGATTTCAGTGTACCTACCACCCTCACACCACCTGCTACTTCCTACTTCCATGGTGCTTATCTGATGTATCCCTTCATATACTTGCCTGTGTCTCTGGTCTCCCTGCCTCTTCTTCTCCCTCCCTGAACCCCTGAATCCTTACCTATCCTCCTGGGTCTCTGCCTGTCTGCAAGCATATCACAGTGTGCCTGCTGTGGTCACACACTACCCACCACCACAGGCTACACAGTACTACAGTCAGGGGAGGGGTGGGGGCTAATTATATACCTTGGCCAGGAGTGCTCTCCACATACCTGCTATAATAGCACTTGGCTTCAGGTCTATCTTACTAAAACAGGTGTACACATGTACATAAATGTATTCCTAGCCCCATCAGATTTCTTTAGCCCCAATATGTCAGAGAGATGCCAATAAACCATGGGTGGGGTTGGAGTATTTAAACAGATATTGGACATGTACTTACCACTGCTCTTTGTGGGTCTGTGTGTAGTGTGGAGTGGTTGTAGGCCTGGTGAACTGGGACCCTGGTCTAGTACACCTGTACCCAAGGGGGGGGCACTCTCTATATGTTCTATAGTAACCATGACACACAGAGTAGCAGGAAGGAGGTCCTTTTTGGGTCACATTGGCGGTCCAACCGGGCCCCAAAAGGGGTTAATTATGGGCCACTATGGGGAAAAAGTGGTAACTTTTTTTGGCCAGAAATATCATCTTTAGGGTGATGTACGCACATGGTATGCATAAATATGAGAGTGGCACCCCAGGACCTGCACATGTACTCTGATGAGGTCTGCCCCATATGAGTTTGGGTCCTCGATGTGGATTAGATTGGTTCATCGCTATGATGATGCTGACTACTCCGCTTTGAATAGTTGACTCATCTGGTGGCTGATGACCCTCAAACTCCTCACAGGCGATGGGTTTTTTGCCACCCTGGGATTTCAGTGTGCTCAGTACCACTCACTGAAACGTGAGGCCTTGTTGGGCGCTATTCGCCAATCGGCGCAGAACGCCAATCTACAGTGCGCTGGATACAAATGGCTGCGAGATTCTAATCAAGTCATTTGATATAGATGAAGATTATTGCATCTTTGCCTATTTTCAGGGATGCATGTATACTATTTATCAATCATCATGTCGCTGTTGTTATGTTTCAACTAATTTGGGTTCAATTGATTAAACGACTTACAAATGAAACAGGTACTCGCACATTCCCTCAAATTTCTATTCCGTGCAGATTGGTATTCTGCGCAGCGCCGATCCAGCGCTATTTACAAATTGTGCTGCGCAGAATGTCAATATTGGCGTTCTGCGCCAATTGGTGAATAGCGCCCAACAGCCTCATTGCCTGCTGTCCAATCCACCCTGCCTCATCTACTTTCCAATTGAGTATTAAAATACATGGCACTACTTTCAGGATCCTACCCATGATGCATAGAGTGAATTGTGAGTGACAACATACCATGTAATGGTCACGTGGGAGTGTGAGCCTGCCGCATATATATATATCTGCGTCTGCCTCCGTCTGCTTCTCTTTTGACGCTCAGAATTAAGTACCCTTCTGAATTTTGTTTGGTTCGGCCATGCCCCCCCCCAAAAGTCATGTTGCTTCTGACACCCCTGTTCTATAACAGATGGGATAACTTACATGGGGGTGAGTTACCCTTACACTTTTTCTTACTTAGGGAGTGGTCATTTTTTAACAACAGGGGGGGGTCGGTGGATTTTCGCCAGAGCAGGTAAAAAATTTTTGGGTCCCCCCGCGGGAGGGGTCAAAAGTTTTTTGGTCCCCCCCTCAGGCAGGTTGAAATTTAGCGCGGCCGACTCCTTTGAGCTATAGCGCTGGCTATTTTGCTAAAAAGGGGTGCAATTTTTTTGGTCCCCCCCCTCAAGAGAGGTCTAAATCTTTTTGGTCCCCCCCCTTCAAGGGGTCAACATTTTTTTGGTCCCCCCCCCATATCAACCAACCCCCCCGTTGTTAAAAAATGACCACTCCCTTAAACACACAAAAGAAACATCCCCACACCCATGCACAACCACTTTAACCCTTGATGCCTGCATACTGCTTAAATGTCCTTGGGCGTCATGATGCAGCCAAGGCGAGTTACTCATTGAGGCTGCATATATGCATCGATCATACTGTGATATTATGAAGGCTCAAACCGCTATTACTTGACCAAGAATATCATATACAATTGCTCTGTTCCCGCATAAAAGCCAAGGACAAAGCACACGAACACCTGCTACCTAGTACCTACACCCACCACCAGTGGCGCTGCACCACCCTATTGTATATAAGGGGCACACGCTACTAGCCAGGCAGAGAGAGCTGGGTAGGGTACTAGGTGCATACCATCGTAGACCTAATGTACAATAAACCCAAACTACACACCTAACCGCTGATTGTAGTGTTACTTACTTTCATGGATATCAAATCTCAGATATTAGTCCAATGCTAATTGACGATGGCCCGATATGAGAATACCGGCTTTTTGGGAGTATGTCTGCCCCTTATACAGGGTCGGCGGCATGAAGCCCTGCATGTAGCCTGGCCAGGGCTGCATTGATGCATCATGACGACCATGATGCATGTTGTATTAAAGTACTATATGGCCCTTGAAGTGTTAACCTCCTTTAGTCCAAGATGCCACAAGTATGAGGGACTCACATGGTCAAATCACTGTCACCTCACACCGAGCCTACACTGTGTCGCTGCTTCTTTTTTCTTTTTTTTCTATTTCATTTTTTGGGAAGTATTCATGCATTCATACATCATGATGACAAAACATGGGCATGGTGCCATAAAGCATTATGCTGTCCTTGGAAGCCGCTTTAGTCTGCCTGTAAAGTGCACTATAAAGCAACACCACAATGACTTTAAAAGTGATACGCACAGTATATATATATGCACAGTATGAACATGAGTAGCCCTGACAAGAAATTAAATAAATCTATACTAATTTAACCCATATAGAAAGTAATCATACTTAATATTGAAAAAACTATAATTGTCAAGGGATTCAAACCTGCATGGATAGGACTCATGTGCCAGCCCCTAGACCACTCAGCCATGGCACCTGACATACTCTGTGAGGTGTAAAAACTACTATTTTAACCCCCACCTCCTCAATACCATGGCTTTGTACACCAACACACTTTTTAGATTCAACACACTGTGTAGTGTGTTACAAAAAAAAAGTGTGTTAAAAGTGGCTTCAGAAAAGTGTGTTGAAAAGTGTGTAAACGTAACACACTGTTTTTAGAGTGTCTAGTCTGCATGTGCACTTTAAAGCAACTCCACATTGTGGAGGTCAGAAGGTCAGAAAGCCTAAGAAGTGAGTTGTTTCCGGGAATCCTACCAGGATGAATTACACATGTTATTTCAAACAGCAGGGGTTATTATAACATAAGTAGTCTGTCGTTGAAGCAATATATCATAGATATTCATCATTCAATTATCCTTTCTTTTGCAAGGAAATTCTCTTGGCAATTTGAGAAGGCTGTTCATGCTGTAGCTAGTAGCACCTATACATGAAGGGTAGATTCACCTTTAGTTGGACACATACCCTTAGACAGACACTTGATTATTTTTCCTCCCTGGAATATGGCAATGCCATTGATTTAAGGAAGGAGCACTATATTTCACCCCCCCCCTTCAAAAAAGATCGTGTTTGTATTTCATGATGTCATCAATGGCGGTATGTTTACATTTAAATGGCGTAGATAGAAGCAATTTAAGGCACTCCCTACCATAGTTTGGGTAATTTGAATCGAAAACATAAAAAATAAGTACTATGGCACACTCGTTTTTGGTCTTTTGAAGGGTTACTTCACTTGTTGACCCTTGGTTAACTCGTGAAATAACCCGATAAACAGACCAAAAACGTGTGCACCTTTGTTTATGTATTTATTCAATCATTTGTGAAAAAAAGTAAAGTCTAAATACTATTCTTCCCAAAAAAGCAAACACTATAAAAGTCATATTATATTGTCAATAACCTCAAATTTCACTGTTTTCTGTCTCAGGGTATCTGTCTGGCTCATGGTGAATCTACCCTACACCCTGAAGGGGGAAGTCTGACCGCCTTGGGACTTATTTAATAACTTCCCCTGATTACATCAGCATCAAGATTTATAGGAGTTTACACCAGACCCAACCTGCGGCACTCCGTGTAACACATGTGCCTGAACTGGGTCATTACAATCGCCTGCCTGATGTTCTGATATATTACTAACAGTGTAGTAAACTATTTGTCTACCACCTCCTGTGAAGGGGGGTAATTCAGGTAATATGGGCAATCTGAGCGGAATTAGATGTCACAAACGGTGCAACCCCTAGTTATATTCAATACCCTAAGGATGCAGGAAACAGGAATTGATTTATAATTGAGATTTAAGCACTTTTAGGTTTGTCTACCACCTCCTATGTGGTCACAGGGGTCAGTGCAAGAACAATGGCCGACATGCAGAGTGTCCCACACTGTACCTTACTATAGGGAACATCAGGGGTGAGAGTGTAAGGACCCAGTTCATGCACTTGGTGTAACATGTGGGGTGCAGGGTGGGACTGGTCCAGACACAGCCACAACCCTTTAACCCTTTAAGGATGGATGTTACTAAAAGATGACATTTGTCGTCATGATGCACCAATGCAGCCCCGACCAGTAACTCGCGGGGGCTGCATTGGTGCATCATGACGACCCTCCAAGAGTGTCTCAACCTCATAAGGTCGGAATGATGTTTGAATGCAGCCCTGGCAAGTTACTCACCAGGGCTGCATTCATGCATCATGACGACCAGGGACATGATGCATTAATGCATTATGCTTCCCTTAAAGGGTTAAGGACTGCAGAGTGATCTATTCAATGTATCATGGCATTGGTGCTCATGATGCATGAAGGCAGCCTTGGTGAGTAACTCGCCAGGGCTGCATTCATATATGATGCCAATCTTCTGTACGGGGTTGATACACTCCAAAATCCAGCAATGAGGAATTGGTTGATGTGGGGGAGGGGGGGGGTCTTGATGTCGAAATGGCCAAGTCACCAGATCACTTTTAAGAAGTGCCCAATGTCCCATATAACTATCAAAATATCCATCCTGTCCCTTATATCACTAAGTACCAAAATGGTCCATGTTGTGGTGTCGAATTTAGAGGTGTAAGCCCATAGTGAGCAATGCATTGGTGTATCAAGTACAAAGTACCACAATACCTTGAGGATGGTGTGGTCCTTAAAGGGTTAGCTACATAGCTAGTATTGCATGATGCGGTCAAGTATGGGCCGTACCAGCCCAAGGTGCATTTCCCTTTATAAGGCAGATACACGACCAGAAGACAAATTCTCAGCCCCTCCTACCTTTTAGTTGTTGTTTACATCGCCAATTTAGTTGTTTGTATCGTTAATTTGCATCATTCACATCTTCGTCTGCTTTGTTTACATCACCGCCATTGTTATATCACATGACCAAAATGCTGCCTTCTGATTGGTCTAGAGCAGGAAAAAGCATACCACACACCCGGATGGTATGCAAAAACGTACCACCCCCCGTGTGGTACGATTTTATTGATTAAACAAACACAGGATCGTACCAATACTATTAGGTCGTGTAATAAACGGTTTTCCCGTCCTCTTCCCTCTGAGTGCAACATGTGGCAGCTGCACCCTGTGGCACCAGGAGGTGGCAGGCATAGGGGGCTAACTGGGGGCCTGGGGGCAATCTACCAGCAGATTCCCTCATCCCTTTGTACCACGGCACTATAATTACTCTCTTCCAAAATGTGATGGAGTTCCCTGATTTCCCTAAGCCATGCATTTAAAAATATCTATTCGTACAACTGTGAATCTATTCAAATATTTAAAGGGATGTATGAAGAACAAATGTCTAAAATTACAGAAGTATTGGACATGTTGTCATGGTCACAGTTGGACGTTTTCTTGGGAACCATTTTTTGTGTATGGAGACTGCAGTGTGTGATAGGGATAGGAGACCAGACAAGTAGTTCCCTTTTCATCCCTTCTTTCACAGAATCTATAGTCTGAGCCTTTGGGCAGCGTCTTATTTGAGACTGCTGAGAGAGTGGGACTGTGGGCAAGGAAGCTAACATACATGTAACGTATGTTGTAAAGTAGCTAGTCTAGACTATAGTGGTGGAGGGCGAGGTTGCTTGTTCCCAAAGTTACCCAATAAGGCCGCTTGGACACCACATTGGTGCTCAGCAACAATACTGGGATACCAAATTGGTGCTTAGCAACACCACTTGGGACCAAATTGGTGCTTAGCAACACCACTGGGATACCAAATTGGTGCTTAGCAACACCACTGGGAGACCAAATTGGTGCTTAGCAACACCACTGGGGGACCAGACAGGACCTTAGCAATTCAACTATAAGTGCTTAGCACTGTCATTGGGGATATGATATGGTTGCTTAGCAACGTTCTTATGGGACCAACAGGACTAAATTGCAGCTTAGCAAAGCCATTGGCTACAAGTAAGAAGCTTGGCAACACAATTGAGAACAAGGTGGTTGCTTGAAAATACCATTCATGATACAAGAGGGTTAATTTACAATGCCATTTGTAGCATGGCCGTGACTATTGACAGTTTGAACTGTCAATAACAGAACGAAATTCCCTTATTGACAGTTCAAACTGTCGATACCAGGATATTATTCCCTTATTAACAGTTTGAACTGTCAATAAAGGAAAAAAGATTCTCTTATTGACACTTCCAAAAAGGAACTGTCAATAAGAGAAAAGTATCCCACTATTGACAGTGTGAACTGTCAATAAGGGAATTATATCCTAGTATTGACAGTTTGAACTGTCAATAAGGGAATTCTATTCTGTTATTGACAGTTCAAACTGTCAATAAGAAGATTGATTTCTACTATTGACAGTTGGCACTGTCAATAGCCGGCCCACCTTGGTTTAGCTATTGACAGTTCAAACTGTCAATAGTGGAAAACTTTCCTCTTATTGACAGTTCACACTGTCAATAGTGGGATATTTTTCTCTTATTGACAGTTCAAACTGTCAATAGTGGTAAAATTATAGCGTTACTGACAGTTCTTCACTGAACTGTCAATAGTGGGAATTTCCTCTCTTTTTGACAGTTCCTTATCTGTCATAACCCTGAGAGCGATTTTGGTGGAAAAGTCGATTTTGGTGGAAAAGTCGATTTTGGTGGAAAAGTCGATTTTGGTGGAAAAGTCGATTTTGGTGGAAAAGTCGATTTTGGTGGAAAAGTCGATTTTGGTGGAAAAGTCAATTTTGGTGGAAAAGTCACTTTTGGTGGAAAAGTCAATTTTGGTGGAAAAGTCGATTTTGACCAATATTGGAGACAATAAAAATTTCGACTGATTTGGAGACAAAACCGATTTTGACCAATTTCGGGGACAAAACCGATTTTGACCAATTTTGGGGACAAAACCGATTTTGACCAATTTTGGGGACAAAACCGATTTTGACCAATTTGGGGACAAAACCGATTTTGGTTACAAGACCGATTTTGGGTCTTAAACCGTTTTTGGGTTTCAAACCAATTTTGGGTCCGAAACCGATTTTATGGGGCAAAACCGATTTTGATGAAAAAAACACTTTTGCCAAAAAAAACCACCTTTTGACTCCAATGTCAATGGGAAGTGTCAATAAAACAGAAATATTCCACTATTGACAGTTCGCATAAGGAACTGTCAATAACAGGAATAATTTCCACTGTTGACAGTATGAACTGTCAATAAGAGAAATATTTTCCACTATTGACAGTTCGAACTGTCAATAGCGTTTTTGTTGTAGCATAGGAACGAAGAAATTAGGTGCCTAGCAACGCTGTGTCGCGGACAAGATGGCAGCTGTTTGAGTGAGAGACAGGTCAACCGTATAGTTACATGGGGGGAGGGGACAAGATGGCCGCTGTATGAGTGAGAGGCGGTACAGCCGTATGGTAACATGGGGGGAGGGGACAAGATGGCCGCTGTATGAGTCAGAGGGGCTACAGCCGTATAGTTACATGGGGGGGGACAAGATGGCTGCTGTGTGAGTAAGAGGCAGTACATCCGTATAGTTACATGGGGGGGAGGGGACAAGATGGCCGCCGTGTGGGTGAGAGGCGATACAGCCGTATAGTTACATGGGGGAGGGGACAAGATGGCCGCCGTGTGGGTGAGAGGCGATACAGCCGTATAGTTACATGGGGGAGGGGACAAGATGGCCGCTGTATGAGTGAGAGGCAGTACAGCCGTATAGTTACATGAGGGGAGGGGACAAGATGGCCGCCGTGTGGGTTAAGGTGGTACAGCCGTATAGTTACATGAGGGGAGGGGACAAGATGGCCGCCGTGTGGGTTAAGGCAGTACAGCCGTATATTTACATGGGGGGGAGGGGACAAGATGGCCGCCGTGTGGGTTAAGGCGGTACAGCCGTATAGTTATATGGGGGGGAGGGGACAAGATGGCCGCCGTATGGGTGAGACGCGGTACAGCCGTATAGTTACATGAGGGAGGGGACAAGATAGCTGCCGTGTGTGTTAAGGCAGTACAGCCGTATTCCGCATTAGCAAGATGTCCGGTGTACAGCGCCATGTTGATTGGTACCAGTGTAACCAGTCTAACCTCAAGCAACCAGCTCAGCCAAATCTCAGGTCCGAAATTAGGGTACAAACAGGGTTTGAGTATTGTGAGTGGGTTGTACCTGGGCATTATTTATGTCACCTGTCCCTCATAGAGTAGTGGTTAGCATGTTGGATTCATGATACAGAGGACCTAAGCTCAAATCCCTCCCAGGCCACATCTTGTCACCACACCATTAACAACCAATACCTTTTCTTATTTATATACATATAATTCCTTTGAAGAAATAGGAACAAAAAAAAATTCAAAGACTATTGATATTTCTTTGATATCATTTCAAGGTTGTTACTCACCTCTACCTATCAAAGCAAAATATATTTGATATATAAAAATGTAAATTCATGGTATGGTCACCAAGATATGACTTGACGGGGATTTGAGCTTAGGACCTCTGCATCATGAATCCACCATGCTAACCATTACTCTATGAGGGACAGATGACAAAAGGAATGCCCAGGTACAACCCACTCACAATACTCACACCCTGTTTGTACCCTAATCTCGGACCTGGGATTTGGCTGAGCTGGTTGCTGGTGACAAGGGAGATACAATTGGTACCAGAGCAACACCTGATGGCAGCACCAGTATCTCGCTAGTGCCTAATAGTTACATGGGAGGGAGGGGACAAGATGGCCGCCATGTGGGTTAAGGTGGTACAGCCGTATAGTTACATGGGGGGAGGGGACAAGATGGCCGCTGTATGAGTGAGAGGCAGTACAGCCGTATAGTTACATGGGGGAGGACAAGATGGCGGCTGTGTGAGTGAGAGGTGGTACAGCCGTATAGTCACATGGGGGAGGGGATAAGATGGCCGCCGTTAGGGAGACAAGATGGCCGCCGTGTGGGTAAGAGGCGGTACAGCCGTATAGTTACATGGGGGGGAGGGTAAAAGATGGCCGCCGTCTGGGAGACAAGATGGCCGCCGTGTGGGTTAAGGCAGTACAGCCGTGTCCATGTTGCGTGTATCCTGCCCCCTCAGTGCTGTCAGTACCTGCAGCAGCTACAACAAGCACACCCGGAGTCCTGCACACTTTGCTGCACCGCCCTCCCCGTCTGATAATCTATAGACTACAGAACTTAGTCAGTACTAACTAAATGATAAAACTATAAACTGGCCTCCTTTGTACGGTATTTCTTACACTGAACAACAAGATATTTCCATGTAACTGCTTCTTATAATTACTGTAAAAAAAGAGATTTGTTGAAAAGAAGCAAATCAGCACCTAAACTCATTAGTCATTTTCTGAAGGACCAAACTAGGTTAGACAATACTATCAGGTTGGTCAGCACTGACCAGCTCATCTTAGTCTTCTCCATTTCAGTGATTATTGGGCTAAGTCCTTTTGAGTAAGGCATTAGTCATGTGTTTAATAGCACTCGGCCATGCCTGACTAATGCCCCTATTACTCACCTTGGGTAGCTACTACAGACTAAGGGCTGGAGCATTTAGATTTACTATGCGCTCCTTACATACCCAGGCCGCTACAACAAGGAGACCTGGAATCCTCCACACTTTGCTGCACCTCCCTCCCAGTCTGATAATCTATAGGCTCCAGAACTTAGTCAATACTGGCTAAATGATAAATTTGAAAAGCAGCCCCCTTTGTACAGTATTTCTTACACTGACTAACAAGATATTTCTATGTAACTGTTTCTTGTATATACCGTAATAAAGGAATTTTTTTTAAACAAATCAGTCGATAGTACCTTACCTCGTTAGTCATTTTCTGGCTCCCTATAAAGGACTAACCGGCCTTATTTTCTCCATTTTAATGAGAATTAGTCTAAGTAAGGCATTAGTCATATGTTGTAATGCCTCAGTCATTTTTGAATAGCACTTGGTCTTGCCTGACCAATGCCCCTATCCTTTACCTAGTAAAAGGATAGCTAATAAAAGGTACTACAGACTAAGGGCCGAAGTATTTAGATTTTCCGTGCGATCCTTAGATACCCTACAAACCCGCCCCCGCACCAGGGCACACTTAATCCTTTGAGGTCTGCATGATGCTTTTATAATGTGCCATGCCCCTTGTTGTCATGATGAGAACTTAGTCAGTACTGGCTAAATGATAAAACTGAAAAGCAGCCTCCTTTGTACAGTATTTCTTACACTGACTAACAAGATATTTCTATGTAACTGTTTCTTATATATACCCTAATAAAGGATTTTTTTTTGAAAACTAATCAGTCGATATTACCTAACCTCGTTAGTCATTTTCTGGCTCCCTATAAAGGACCAACCTAGGTTAGTTGATACTATCAGGTTGGTCAGTACTGACCAACTCCCCTTTGTCTTCTCCATTTCAATGAGTATTAGCCTAAGTCCTTTGTTTTGCCTCAGTCATTTTTGAATAGCACTTGGCCATGCTTGACCAATATTCCTATGACTAACATAGGAGAGCTACTACAGACTGAGGGCGGAGTATTTAGATTTTCTGTGTGATTCTTACAAACCCTGCACACCCGCCCCCGCACCAGGTCACACTTAATCCTTTGAGGTCCGCATGATGCTTTTATAATGTGCCATGCCCTTTGTCGTCATGATGCATGAATGCAGCACTGGTGAGTTACTCGGTTCTGCATTCAGGCAACATCCCAAAGCTATGGGTTGACACGCTCTATTAGATATAGCTCTGGCGAGTTACTAATTCATACAGAGGCCCATGTGGCCTCTATAAAGGATTAGGCACTATAACATCTTTCTGATAATAATACATTACTCTAAAATGACATGCAGAGATGGCAGAATCATCGTTTTCTTAAGTAAATTGCAGGCTACCCAAGGCTTGATAGATGAGAAGGTTCCTCCAGATTCATGTCAAGTGAGTCTTAATGTAGGGTGTGTACCGAACTGGGGTGCATGTGGCAAAGGAACCCAGCATTCTGTATACTCACTATAGGAACTGGATAGTGACCTCTCTGTGCTGCACTGAAATCCCAGGGCCACTAAAAACCCATCGCCTGTGAGGAGTTTGAGGGTCATCAGCCACCAGATGAGTCAACTATTCAAAGCGGAGTAGTCAGCATCATCATAGCGATGAACCAATCTAATCCACATCGAGGACCCAAACTCATGAGGGGCAGACCTCATCAGAGTGCATGTACAGGTCCTGGGGGGCCACTCTCACATTTATGCATACCATGTGCGTACATCACCCCAAAGTTGATATTTCTGGCCAAAAAACTTGCCACTTTTTCCCCAAAGTGGCCCATAATTAGCCCCTATTGGGGCCCGGTTGGACCCGCCAATGTGACCCAAAAAGGACCTCCTTCCTGCTACTCTGTGTGTCATGGTTACTATAGAACATAGAGATAGTGCCCCCCCCCCCTTGGGTACAGGTGTACTAGACCCAGTTCACCAGGCCTCCAACCACTCCACACTACACACAGACCCACACACAGCAGTGGTAAGTACATGTCCAATATCTGTTTAAATACTCTAACCCCAACCATGGTTTATGGGCATCTCTCTGACATATTGGGGCTAAAGGAATCTGATGGGGATAGGCATACATATATGTACATGTGTACACCTGTTTTAGTAAGATAGACCTAAAGCCCAGTGCTACTATAGAAGGTATGTGGAGAGCACTCCTGGCCAAGGTATATAATTAGCCCCCTCCCCTCCCCTGACTGTAGTACTGTGTAGCCTGTGGTGGTGGGTAGTGTGTGACCACAGCAGGCACACTGTGCTATGCTTGCAGACAGGCAGAGACACAGGAGGATAGGTAAGGATACAGGGGTTCAGGGAGGGAGAAGAAGAGGCAGGGAGACAAGAGACACAGGCAAGTATATGAAGGGATGCATCAGGTAAGCACAATGGAAGTAGGAAGGTAGCAGGTGGTGTGAGGGTGGTAGGTAGGCATGAGTATAGTGGAGTGAGGGTGGGTTCTGTATAGTTCACAGTCCTCCCAGGTGTACTACTACATTGTACTTATTATGTGTGTGTGTGTGTGTCTCTCTTTCTCTGTCACTCTGTGTCTGTCAGTATATCTACCTCTAAGGGAGTAAGAGAGAGAGAGAGAGGGAGGGAAGGAAGGAAGGAAGGAAGGAAGGAAGTAAAGGAAAGAAGGAGGAAAGGAGTGAGTGAGGGAAGGAAGGAAGGAAAGAGGGGAGGGAGGGAGGGAGAGAGAGAAGGAGGGAGGGAGGGAGGGAAGGAGGGTGGGAAGGAAGGAAGGAAGGCAGGAAGGAGGGAGGGAAAGAAGGGAGGAAGGAAGAAAGGAGGCAGAGAGGGAGGAAGGAAGGAGGGAGGGAGGGAGGGAGGGAGGGAAAGAAGGAAGAAAGGAGGGAGGGAAGGAAGGAGCGAATGAGGGAGGGAAGGGGGTGGGAGGGGATAGGGAGGGAGAGAGGGAGGGAAAGAAGGAAGAAAGGAGGGAGGGAAGGAAGGAGCGAATGAGGGAGGGAAGGGGGTGGGGGGGATAGAGAGGGAGAGAGGAAGAGAGACAGAGGGAGGGAGGGAGGGAGGGATAGAGGGCAGGATGGAGGGAGGGAAGGAAGGAAGGAAGGAAGAAGGGAAGGAGGGAGGAAGGAGGGAAGGAGGGAGGGAGGGAGAGAGGGCAGGAGGGAGGGAGGAAAGGAGGGAGGAAGGGAGGGAGGGAGGGAGGGAGGGAGGGAGGGAGGGAATTAATATTATGGCATCATATAATTATAATTGAAAACTATACTATGCCCAAAACTATACAGCTGCATACTGGCTAGGAGGGAGGGAGGGAGGGAGGGAGAGAGAGAGAGAAAGAGAGAGAGAGAGTGAGAGAGAGAGGGAGAGAGGGAGGGAGGGAGGGAGGGAAGGAAGGAAGTAAGGAAGGGAGGGAGGCAGGAAGGAGGGAAGAAGGGAGGGAGGGAAGGAGGGAATGAGGGAGGAAGGAAGGAAGGAAGGAAGGAAGGAAGGAAGGAAGGAAGGAAGGAAGGAAGGAAGGAAGGAAGGAGGGAATGGCCTTGGGAGGCTGGGAGGGAGGAAAGGTCGGAGGGAGTGAGGGAGGGAGCGAGGGAAGGAAGGAAGGAAGGAGGAAGGGAGGGAGGGAGGGAGGGAGGGAGGGAGGGAGGGAGGGAGGGAGGGAGGGAGGGAGGACGGGAGGGAGGAAGGAAATTAATCATTAGCTAATTAAGCTTTACAATACAAATACCATACTTTGGTAATGCAGTAAGTATATTTCAACTGATTTATTGTCTCACCTGTTTATATGCGTACATAATATTGATATGCACCTTTTTCACTTGTCACAGGAGAGACTCAGTCATCTGCCTTGCCGCCAGCCGCCAGGACCCGACCCCTAGATGCCAGGACAAGGCACAAGCCACCAGGGGCCTAAAGTGATGCAACCCAGAAATATCCCCAAAATGATGACTACCACCCCCCACCCCCCTCCCTGAATAAAATAAAAATACCCCAAAGTACTCAAATTGATGATTATAACTCATCGTTTTGATGAGTTAATAATTAGAAGCTCCTCATAATGATGAGGTAAACTCATCGCTTAATGTACCAAAAATGATGATGTTGAACTCATCTTTTTCACAATTTGATGATGAAAACTCATCAAATGATGAGGCAAACTCATCGCTCAATGTAGCAAAATTGATGATGCTGAACTCATCATTTTGATACCAACCTCATCAAATGATGAGGCCAAACTACTCACGTGGGTAACAAACCATTTGATGAGGCAAAACTCATCATTGCGGAGGAGTTTCCGAGTAGTTTGAAGTCACCTGGGGATTTCAGTGTGAGGTGTTAGAACTCTTTAAAAGAAAAATCAAACAATTATCATTATTTAAATAAAACATGAAAGGTAGGTCTAAAATTAACCTCAATGTTTCTTTTATGGAATGTAATAATAAAATGTATCTTTAAGGTTGGGAAAAGTTTAAAAAAAAGTGTTATCTAAAGGTAGAACTGCACAAAAAAAAATAGGGGGCAGACCTACCTGACTAGACTAATTTGACGTCACTGAATCCAAAAATGATGGTAAAAATGCCCCAAAAGTTTCCGTTTCAAGATATTCCAACTACGTTTATTAGTCGATCTCACACTGAATGTATGGTCCGATCGATATACAGCAGGAACAGGATTCATAAGAATATGTCTTTTTTGTTCACCTGAGATAAATGACTGACCATAAAAAAAAGGATTCTACATTGTAACGAATTTTACTGTGACATTTTACCGATATTGATTGAAGAAATACCATAATGCATATCAACTTAATCTTATATGAAACATTAGCCAGATAAATAAATGCTGGAATATGGTCAGAGATGGTCCCAATGGGGAAGTTCAATTTTGTATATTTTGAGCGGTTAAATAAAAAGAAAATTTTAAAAATACAACAGGAAGAGAAAGGCACTCCTATTGACAGTAGCTATATGTTTTAAAGTGTTCCAAAGGCAGGATTAGCCCAATATCTATTGTGTTATAATTCTTTGATGATGAATTTATTATTAGCAGGACATGAATACAAAAACAACTCCTATGCAGAGGCGTGAAGCAAGGTTATTGGTTAAACATTAGAATACTAATTTGTCGGAGCACATGTCATTATTATTCATGTCCTATGAGTATTCAACAAAACTATATAGACGGAGGTCCACGATAATCTGTCTGAATGACAGGTTTCTCCAAGAGTGGTGCATTGAACCGTATCAGTTCCGCCTCATGTGATACAATCCAATGCACCATGAGTGGAGAAACCAGGAGTTCAGACTGATTAAATGGATCCCTGTATAAATTTATTTCATGCAATTCTTGATTAATTTCATCAAAATACACAATTAAAGATTGGCTTCATAGCTATTGTGGTAACATCATCATGGAGAAACAGCCCATGGAGAATGAACATCAGTTTCTCCAAGGGGTGTGAAGAATGGCCATTTTAGTACTTAAGCATAGTAACTTTGTTTGTCCACATGAAATTATATGTACATGTCAAAGGTCTACAGGGCATTGAATGTCGGCCAACATTGCGCTAGAATAACATTTCAAAACTTGTATGCAATAAAAACCCTTGAAATTGAATTGAATTGAAATTGATTAATACTTTAATCAACACCGGGCGCTGTTACAAAACACAACGTAAAACCATAGCGCAAAAAGAGAGTGTTCAAAAGATTTTTTTACATTAATTTTCAAGGTGCTGTTACAAAACGAAATTTACGTCACGGATTAGTTTATGTTATAGACATTTTTTGATGTTATGGACTTCATTTTTCCCACCATCTTTCCAGGAAGTGTGCAAAAAATTGACATTTACGCTAATATTAATGTAAGTTTTTAAACACTTACGTAAATTTAAAAAAACACGTTTATCGTAACGTAACTGCGTTCCATAACGTAAATTTCGTTTTGTAACAGCCCTTATGAGAGTACTCACCATGCTGCATTCATGTATACAGATTATAAAACGGCCTCATGCCCACTCATCATGATGTTCATTAATGCTATAGAAGTAACATCCAGTTGACGGTATTGATGTCAGAAACACGTTACAAGAAGTTTCTTTTATCTGGTCATAGATATCTGGAAATTAATTGAAGATATGAAGCCAATTATTTTGTAAGTCCATATAATGCCCATCATAAAGCCGGCTCATAATGACAAGCACAGAAGTCTGTGTCTGACACGCCTTTGTCTATGTATATTTTTCTATCCAGGTTTCTTCGTGGGTGGCTCTATGATACTAGGTTCATCTAGTGTCCTAGGTCCATGGGGGTCCGAGAGGAGGCTATGTAATTAGACCAAATGAATAAACACGATATTGTTTGACTGAGGGTCTATTTCTCCAACAATGTGGCAGTCTCGGGCCCGACTGTATGTATACAGTCTGGGAGAGTGCTTATGTACTGACTGGTACTGGATATCAGCAATCTGGACATCATGGGTTCGAGTCCCACCGTGGCACAATTGGTAGGACTTTTGATATTTATGTAATGCACCTCTATTACACTATTGTCCCTATCCAAATATGTAATATGTAACATGCCTATGCCAGTATAGGGGTATTTATGCTTCAAATAGGCCAAATAAAGAATTTAAAATAACAAACCTATGTTTTGCCAAAGGTGGGATTTGAACCCATGAGGCCAGACACAACATATTTATGTCATTCATGATCATGTGACCATGGCTAACCAATCAGTGGTTGAGCTCATTAAGAAATGATCCAGGATCCTGGATCATTTTCTAACTAGGTCACAGTTATTAGATACAAAATTGTCCAGGCCCATTACGGCCTGACGGCTGAAATGGGCCTGGAGGGCTCGAGGCTGACAATGTGGCCGCCAGGCACCCAGTGTGTAATGATATGACACCCAGATAATGAAGGATTGCTCATATTGGGGGATATTTTTCTTAACCTTACTTTGATTAAGAATCCTGTCAGTTTCATGCTCGTATTGGACAATTTCCGCACCACATGGCAGGACCTCAGTTTGCACTGATTGTATTCAGACAAAGCCTCATATCGAGATGCCATCTCCAACATGTCCACCATAATGTCCCCATGCAGAATAACTAAGTCTTATAACTTTTGGGTAAATCCATTAATTTTTTTTACTTTTTAACAAATTATATAATTTTACTTTAAACTAAAGGACTGGAGTACTTGTTATAGAAGCAAAAAAAAAAGGATTCAACCTCCCCAATCCAGCTTTTGTGACAAGGTTAGGCAAACTTTTTTTAATACGTCTTGTTGGACCTTTATTTAATACCTTAAATACCATCCAACAGAGGGTAAAAGTAGCTCTGTTGCTAGGACTGAAGAGAGAATATCCATATTAATCGGCTTGCCATATTCTTAATGTAGAAACTGTAGAAAATAACACAATGACTTTTAGCTTTAGGGCAAATTCAAGGATTTTATTCTAAGTTTGCATAGTACTTAATGTATAGAACTTAAGGACTGGAATATCTTTTAAGGACAGAATTTCTCATGGATAGACAATTTTTTAAGAAATCCCACCTCCAGACTTAAGATTATGTGACCATGGTACCAAAATGAAAGTCTACTCCTCAGTTTGTTTGTTCTTTATTACTTATAAGTGTCAGAGGAGCCGAGTGGGCAATGAGTAACTCATTGTAACTCATTGTAACTCATTGAGTAACTCATTGAGTAACTCATTGAGTAGCTCATTGAGTAGCTCATTGAGTAACTCATTGAGTGACTCATTGAGTGACTCATTGAGTCAGTAACTCAGTAACAAGGGAGTTAATCATTATGTAACTCATTGAGTAACTCATTGAGTCAGTAACTCAGTAACAAGTGAGTGTGGATCAGTCAGTGAGTCAGTGAGTGAGTCAGAGAATAACCCATAAGTGAGTGAGTGGGTCATCAAGTCCGTGAGTGAGTCAGTGATTGACTTAGTAAATGACTCATTGAATGAGTCAGTGAATGAGTCAGTGAGCGAGTCACTGAGCGAGTCACTGAGCAAGTCACTGAGAGAGTTAGTGAGTGAGTCAGTGACTGAGTCAGTGACAGAGTCGGAGAGTTACTCAATTAGTGAGTCAGTGAGTGCCTTAGTGAATGAATCAGTGAATGACTACCTTAATGAGTCAGTGAGTGAGTCAGTGAGTAAGCAAGTCACTGAGAGAGTCAGTGAATGTCTCAATGAATCAGTCAATGAGTGAGTCAGTGAGTGAGTCCGTGAATGACTTAGTAAATGATTCAGTGAATGACTCAGTGAATAACTCAGTAAATGAGTCAGTGAGTGACTCAGTGAATGACTCAGTGAATAACTCAGTAAATGAGTCAGTGAGTGACTCAGTGAATGACTCAGTGAGTAACTCAGTTAGTTTGTGAGTACCTCAGTGAGTAAGCACTGAGTCACCTATTGAGTGAGCGAGTGAGTGATTCAGTGAACATTAGTGCTTCAGTGAGTGACTCAGAAAATGACCTGGCTGTAACCAGTGACTGACTCAACAAGCAACTCAGTGAGTCAGTGTGCAAACCAACCACTCAGTAAGTGACTCAATGAGTGGGTCAGGGATTCAGCTATCTTACGCATGAGTGACTCAGTGACTTTGATTTAGTGAGTGAGTGAGTGAGTGAGTGAGAATAAGTCTCAGGAGTTATGGCTGTAACTCTTAGATGGGGCACAGGGTTATCTAAGAGTTATGGCCAGAAGGGTCAGTTTTCTACTGATTTTGCTCATCCCAACCAATCATATAGATTTCTACACACAATCAAGGCATGCTACTGAGGGCTTTAATAGGGTGAGGTGAAATGAACAAGTGGGTAATCATAGTCCTGTCTAGACTAATTAATAGTAGCCCAGCCAACATTGCTTAATAGGGGACCCATATGTGTTTTTACGTGGGCAATCTGATTTGCCCATATCTGGGTTATGGTCCTAAAATGTGAATTTTGGTCATGAAAAACATATATCATCCCATACATTTTAGCCTGCGAGTAAAAAAAAAGGCCTCCCTTGTCACATTTTTCAGACCTTAGTAATGAGAAACCTCTTTTTTTGAGTGGCCTAAATAATAACAACAACAATAATGCAGGCAGAACAAATTCTAGATTCATGTTTTGGATGTTTATTACTTATAACAACATGCTCAGTGAGAGGCTCCTAGGGTACCTCGGTGAGCGGCTTGGCAAGCCGCTTGGCGAGTGGCCTGGCAAGCGGCTTGGCAAGCGGCTTGGCAAGCGGCTTGGCAAGCGGCTTGGCGAGTGGCTTAGCAACAGCTCGGTGAGCGGCTCAGTGAGTGGCTTGGCGAGCGGCACAGTGTGCGGCTTGGTGAGCAGCTCAGTAGCCGTAGACCAGCTTGTGCTTGTCGCGGCTGAAACTGCTCTCACTGCCGGGACCGTCGTACACGAAGCTGGCGCAGCGCTTGTTCCTGAGCCGCTGTCGGTACAGGGTCACGCCAAGCACCACCAGCACAACAAACACGGCCAGCGTCACGATGTACAGGATACGAGACACTTCTGTAACGGGAAAAGTAAAACATGCTGAGTCATCACAAACACGCTGAGTCATCACAGATATGCTGAGTCATCACAAACATGCTGAGTCATTAAGGTCAGCGTCATAATGTACAGGATACGAGACACTTCTGTAACAGGAAAAGTAAAATACGCTGAGTCATCACAAACATGCTGAGTCATCACAGACATGCTGAGTCATCACAAACATGCTGAGTCATCAAAGACATGCTGAGTCATCACAAACATGCTGAGTCATCACAAACATGCTCAGTCATTACAAACACGCTGAGACATCACAAATATGCTGAGTCAACACAAATACGCTGAGTCATCACAAACATGCTGAGTCATCACAAACATGCTGAGTTATCACAAACACACTGAGTCATCACAAACATGCTGAGTCATCACAAACATGCTGAGTCATCACAAACATGCTGAGTCATCACAAACATGCTGAGTCATCACAGACATGCTGAGTCATCACAAACATGCTCAGTCATTAAGGTCAGCGTCATAGTGTACAGGACACGAGACACTTCTGTAACAGGAAAGGTAAAATACGCTGAGTCATCACAAACATGCTGAGTCATTAAGGCCAGCGTCACAATGTAAAGGATACGAGACACTTCTGTGACAGGAAAAGTACAAGAAGCTCGTTGATATTGTTGCTGAGAAGGCTTACATTAAAAATAAATATTTAAAAGTGAAGTCTTTTTCGGAATGGATTTTTTTTCAAAGTGAAGCTTTTTCTAAACAGATTTTTTTCCGCTTTTGAAAAAAACTCTGCTTTGACGAAAAGAACTTTACTTTGAAAAAAGAAACTTCACATCGGAATTTTTTTTTGTGTGTGGGCCCCCTAGGCCCCCATGAAGTGAGGGTGCAAGCTGGCCCCAACTCGTCCTCGGACTTGCCCATCGCTGGAATTTGAGGGGCCATGACCGCATCACTTCCCCCGTATATTGGGGGGGGGGGGATTCCTACGCGGTACCCATCTGCACTTTTAATACTTCAGCACCAAGTGCACAGGAACTATTTTAACCAGCAACCTTTGGTGCCAGCGATGACGCTCGGGAACAGAGGTGGAGGTGGGGCCAGCTTGGTGAGAGTGACACCACCAGGATAAAGGGTATGGCTCGCCTCATGCTGTACACCTCTGTTTACGACTGAAGAATAACAAATCAATGTTAAATAGCATAAATTAATGACAGAATGATATGAGAATTCAACCCCATCGGATTGGCATAATTAAGCATGAATGTGGCGCTTGCGAGTTACTCGCCAATGCTGCATATATGCATCATGACGACAAAGGCAGATGTATTGTAACACCGCTATCAAAGATTCATAGAATATAAGAGAAATCAATGTTAAGTAGCATAAATTCATATTGACACCGAAAAAAGACTACTTTAAGGAGAGTTTGGCAATCTTGCCATCTAAGAATATTGAACTCTTGAAGGAGAGTACGGCACTGCCTTATCTTCTGCGATGCTAAGTAACTTGTTGTGGAGCCATGGGTGCATTAATAAGGTAAAAACTGGGACAGCTAAAAAGATGGAACTGTGGCAACCCCGGAACTTTCAAACTAAATGTTTTGGTTTGAGGGGCTGTTGATTTATTGTTTTGTGTTGGTCTGTTCTAAGATTGATAGTTAGTTGGTAGTAGAGTAGATCCACTTTGGTAAATAAAATATGACCACACTGATATTCCTAGGCTCCCTATACGCCCAACCTCTCAGTCACTAGTGCCTAACCTAGTTAGTCATTTTTTGGCTCCCTATACGACCAACCTAGATTAGTAATTATTGTCAGGTTGGTCACTACTGACCAACCCACCTTAGTCTTTTTAGTTCCAGGGGGAGCAACTGAGTGGTCATCACAGGTGGCCCCAACTAGTATTATACAAATACAACACACCAATGATGGACCTAGGTTAGCCACTACTGACTTACCCCTTGGTCATTTTTGAATATAACTTTGCCATTGTGACTAACACTCGTACGACCAACCTAGGTTAGGCTGTACTGACTAACCCTTTCAACCTATTGATTTTCAGTGCAGTCCAGTCTTGTGTGTGTTTACATGAAGAGGTTCTGTGAACTATGTCTTTCATGGAGGGTAGTGATGTACACAGTCAGTTCCTATATACACTAGGGCCAAAAAGAGAAGAAAGGTTGGTTTCCAGTTACATGGTTCTTCAAGCTAGACACGGCAGGTCGGATTTTCTTTTAAAGTGGCATAATCACCGAGCGTATCTCACTCGCAATTCTAGTACTGTTCTAGTCTACTATGTGGTAAGTGCGAGTGGTGAGAATGCCCCTTTAAAGGACCCCTCAAAACATCAAATTCCCAAAAAGTGTCGCTGCACGACTCGACTCACGGCGGATCACAATTTCACTTAAAAATTTACCAAAATTTACAAAATTGGGATGGTGTTGAACTACCCCATGTATCCAGGCCCGCCTGATGTATAAGATATTCTAGTAGGTCATTTAAAAATTATTTTTTTACAATTTTCACTAGAATCCTTAATAATTGTCTAATTTACAAACCGTAAAAACTGACATTGGAAAACAAATTAAAAATTTAAATGTCACTATTCTGTTTTGGGTGACACGGTCAGTGGGACTGGAAACCAACTTTTTTTTGGCCTAAACAGTATGGTGAGAAAACAGGCGCGTCTGAAACCCTTTAATGATTGCATGTTGCCCCAGAATAACTTTTGTTGTCATGATGCACTAAGGCAGCGCTGGCAAGTGATGCACTCACACTGCACTCTGACCTTTATGAGTGTATCATGGTAGTGTGGGCATGATGCATGAATGCAGCCATGGTGAGTTAAATCACAAGGACCACATGAATGCATCATGAAAAGAAAATGTGTACAACACATTAAAGCCCTATGCTGTCCCTACACTGAAAATCCATAGGTTGGTCATATGAGTGTTAGTCACAATGGCAAAGTTATAGGCACTAGTGACTGAGAGGTTGTGCATATAGGGAGCCTAGGAATATCAGTGAACAGGGTTGCTTTGGTTGGTATAACCCCAAGTCACGTGGTGGTTTGTGGGCGATATTGGGGGATGTCATCCATCTTTCTGCACTGTAAACATCCTGTAATGCAGGAGCCAGGTTATGACCTGTTTATTTCTACTGTCCTCCCAGGAATGTATGACACATGTCTGCACAGGATCGCCTCTAGACTCCAGGGGGGGGGGGGGGGGCACTTAGTATATTTTGTACACACATGTGTGCGGCTGCACACACAGAAAAGTGAGTCATTGTCGCTAAAACTACCCTCACCTGAGGCAGTGACTCTCACTTTTCCGAGGGTGTGGGAAGTCTACTTTTTCTACAAAAACAAGGGTCCACTTTTCAAGGAAAATTTGCCCTAACAAGGGTCCACTTTCATAAAAATCACCCTAACAAGGGTCCATTTTTCACCAATATTTGCCAGTTTTTACCAAGGATATCACAGTTTTCGACAAAATCCTCCACACAAGGGTAATTTTTTCAGCTGATTTACACAAACATTGTCTATGGTATCGCTTTTTACCAAAACCTAGGCACTTTTGGCCGAAAATGCCCTAACAAGGGTAGCTTTTTGGCATCACAATAGTCCTAACAAGGGTAAGGGTTGTCATAGGTCCAGCCGCACACCCCTATCAAAAAGATTTGAAGTGCCCCCCCTGGGCTCTAAACACTCAGCCATGTTTCTGTCTACCATAAAGTACATTACTCAAAAAAAAAACTCACACAGGAGATTTTGGTGATGCGCGCAGTAATAAGAAACAAATGTATTTTTTGGAGTGGCCTAAAGTCATACATTGCTGTGATATAAATATTTGAATTATGATACTCCAAAGACCTTTTTCTTGGGACGTTTTTTGAAAAGGAATTTCTTAAAAATGAACAAATATAGACATGTTTGGTATATCTTTTAAACTTAAGCTGTCAGTATTCAAGTGTGATAGAAATATTCACAAAAATGCCAATTCTGGTTATGATAAACCTATATTTTTGTATACGTTCTAGCATGAGTAAAAAACTTAAAAGCAAACTTTAAAAAAAGCAAAAGCAAATGAATAAATCGAAAGCTAAAAAAACTCCCACGTCACATTTGTCAGTGCTTGATAATGACAAACCTTTTTTTTCCGTTTTGGGTGGCTTTAAGGCGGGTCAATCTCTTGGTGTAAAAGTAACTAGATTTTCATCAGGTTTTTGCCGTAAGACCATAGTAACATACATTTTCCAACAAAGTTGAGAAAATAGGAGGGTCCCGATATTCAAGCCTTACGTCAATGTTTCACATAAAACACTGACTTTTTGGCCACTAAAAGTACCCCCTTTATAAAAAAGCTGACGTTTTCATTTCCAAAAATACATTTTTTACAAAAATGCTAAATTGCTGGCTTCCATTCCACGTAGTGCTCATGGGCCCAGATGGGTAGCTATACTTATAGCTACTATCCCACTTCCTAGAACACTGATTTAATACATGTTGCACACTTAGATTTATGACACCATTCAGGGAAAAATCATTAGTAGCCTACATCACCCCTTTTTACATTTTCAAAGGGCCATTGATACATATGCACCCCCTTTTCTATCTTTCACTGATTTATTTTGAAAAAAAGCACTTCTATTTCTCATTTCCACGGACGTACCAATTGAGTGAAAAGTACCCCTATCTCAGCATTTTCATAACACGGATGGTGTTGGTTTCCACTCCAAGTGCAGGGACCGGGCCTGGCAGGCATTAAATGAGGTGCCTTTCCCACTAGCTGATTTGGAGGCAATCGGCAGGAAATCTCGACAGGCAATCAGCGGATAGAGCCAAAACAAATCAAACCACTCTGGGTACACTCAAAGTAAGCTTGTCTCCAGACTCTTCCAAGTGACGGTCATAGAATAAACCAGTCAAAAACATGTCTAAGTGACAAGGAAGCGGGTTTTCTAATTTGGCATGTGTCAGCCCAAAACCCCACATTTGCCAGCTCCAGATTCTATTTGTGGGATGGTTTATCCTGATAGGTTAGACAACTTTTGACTCATTTATTTTATGATAGTCACTTCGAAGAGTCTGGAGACAAGTTTACTTTTTCAGTGTAGTGTAATTGTTGTGGGCTCTACCTGCCAATTGTCTGCCGAGCACCTCCAGATCGGCTAATGGTAAATGGCCCTTAGATCATCAATCTATCATCACCTATACAACCACTTTTCTCCAAAAGTCATTTAATTATCAACCCTTCAAAGACAGCATAGTGCATTAATGTACCATGCCCCCTTCAACTGTCGACATGATGCGTGGATGCAGTTTGGTGAGTAACTTGCCATAGATGAATTCAAGCAACATGGCGACCTTACATGATTGATCCACTCTCAAGGGGTCGGCATGATGCATGAATGCATCATGGGGATTAGACTCACCAGGGCAGCATTCATGTATCATGACAACGAAGGGGATTACATTTGTTGTCATGATGCATCTATGAATCCCCATTACCCCATGCTGCATTGGAGCATCATGCCGATGCTTGGGTAGTGTATTAACCCCATAGGGTCGTCATGATGCATGAATGCAGCTCTGGCGAGCTAATCGCCAGGGCTGCGTTCATGCATCTTGATGACCACACTGATATTCCTAGGCTCCCTTTACGTCCAACCTCTCAGTCACTAGTGCCTAACCTAGTTAGTCATTTTTTGGCTCCCTATACCACCAACCTAGATTAGTAATTATTGTCAGGTTGGTCACTACTGACCAACCCACCTTAGTCTTTTTAGTTCCAGGGGGAGCCACTGAGTGGTCATGACAGGTGGCCCCAAATAGTGGTATACAAATACAACACACCAATGAGGGACCTAGGTTAGCCACTACTGACTGACCCCTTGGTCATTTTTGAATATAATATAACTTTGCCATTGTGACTAACACTCATATGACTAACCTAGGTTAGTCGGTACTGACTAACCCTTTCAACCTATGGATTTTCAGTGCAAGGGAATGATGCAGTAATGCTCTTTGCCGTCCTTAAAGGGTTAAGTGATATTTGGTTTAGTGGTCTAGGGTAGATTCACCATAAGTCGACCCTTCCCGTCACAGTTTTGTGTGACCATCAGCAGATGCTTCATTATGTCAAGTAGAAGAACTATGGGGGCATACCTGTAACACTACACATTGGGAGATGGTCCATGGGTTTCAATTGATCATATTTGAGTATTTTATAAATCAATATTATATGTAGATCATTGCCTTTATATTTGGAAATCTCAAATGGTCTGTTTTTTACTTAATGTCGACCAAAATGAACCTAGTGTCTACCACTCTTATCTCAATCAAAACAATATAAATTATTTTAAATACCTATATAGATAAACTGGAATTACTTAACAAAATAATGTTAGAATTATGCAGGTTCAATATATTTTAATGACGGGTGCATTTTCTTGAACTTTTGAGCTTTTCAAAAGTAGGTATAGCATTCCTTGCAGAATGACTCTTGAAATAGGGTTACTGCTAACACCTTGCAGACTGAGATCGTCTTATGGTGAAATTGTGGTCAGGTAATGGTGAAATAAGTAGGTGCCAGCTTATGAGCCCTACCATTTGAGAATGTGGATGTTTTATTTTAAGAAAAAGTGATTTATGTTTAAAACATGTGTATCCATTCATTTAACATCACAATTAGTACATAAACTGACTGAAAAGTATGATTAGCTAGCACCAAAGTCGAATATTCATGAAGAATTTCCATTTAATGTGTATTCAAAACAGGTCATACACCTTCACTTCTGCAAGATGTACTCATATGAATAAAATCATATTAGTGAAAAATATGGATGCTATGCAGACCAGTAACACTTCAACTTTTAATTCAAATAGCATTTGCACCCCCATTTAGCATAGGATATAGGCAGTATGGTGCTGTAGGTGGTCGACTTATGGTAGGTGGTCGGAAATAGGTGCGCTTACCCTAACGCTTGTACAGCCTCTGGGTACAGCGGTGGAAATGTCGCAAATTTTTTCGACATCAGCCAATTCTTTGTATTTGTAATTGCCAATTTGACTCTCCAGGGCAATGCATGCACGTGATAATTACATTTCCATGGTAACCTCATAGGAACAACAATAGCCCGATATGTTGCCATGTCACTGATAGATTTTAATCATCCAATTGCTGTCATCTTTATTACACCATAGTTATATCCATTATCTTCCTCTATCTGTCCTTGAGGCACTTACTTGTATTAACCCTTTATGGATGGCCTATTGATTTAATGCATTATATATATGGTTTGTCACAAGACCACTATCTTTGACCACAAATCATAATAAAGACTAGGCCATACCTTTTTCTAAGAGACTACAGTTGCGGTTGGGGTTAGGGTTAGGGTTAGGGTTCGTCTCTCTCCAAATTCTGAGAACAATCATGGTTGTTTTGTTGATGATGCCTTCTTAAAAGAGGAGGCTAGTGTCTCTGGAGACCAGAGACATGTCTCTAGCCTTCTAAAACAAGGATTTTTCACCTCAAAATGTCTTCTTATAAGAGGAGATCATGAGCTAATAGCCTGTATATGAGTGTGGGTTTGACGAGTGTTTGACGAGTGTTTAATATTAGCTTTTTTAAAATTTATTTTTGGTCAATTTAAGGGGTTTCAAACAAATTGGCTAGGAAATTCATGTTTAAACAAGAATTGCGGTTGTTGCCGCGTAAAAAAATGCCTCAGGCATTTTTATACGGGGCAACAACCGCAATTCTTGCATTCCAAGAAACATAATGTCTACATGGTTGGTATGTTTGAAGGGAACCCATTCAAGACACCAAAAAAGCAGGGCCAGGAAGGGGTTATCAGGGGGAAGGATGCTACTTCTTCAAATATGGTATTTCCTACGAATTCCTTGGGTCCATGTTAGGGGGAAAGGAAATGTGTGTTGCTTGACAGATTAACAATAACAATAGATGTTGCTAGGCAACCAGCTGGATTAGCAACAAACCAATAGAACCATTGAATGTCTTGGGTCCATATTAGGGGGGGTAGGTATGATTATAATCAACGTCAGGACCATGGAAATGTGTGTTGCTAGGCAGATAAACAATTAGAAAAGCCGTTGCTAGGCAACCAGCTGTATAAGCAACAAACCAATAGAACCATTGAATTTCTTGGGTCTATATTAGGGGGGTAGGTATGATTATAATCAACTTGAGGACCATGGAAATGGGTGTTGCTAGGCAGATAAACAACTAGAATAGCCGTTGCTAAGCAACCAGCTGTATTAGCAACAAACGGATAGAACCATCGAATTCCTTGGGTCAATATTAGGGGGGGTAGGTATGATTATAATCAACTTCGGGACCATGGAAATGTGTGTTGCTAGGCAGATAAACAAATAGAAAAGCCGTTGCTAAGCAACCAGCTGTATTATCCACAAATGGATAGAAGCATTGAATTCCTTGGGTCCATATTAGGGGGGGTAGGTATGATTATAATCAACCTTAGGACCATAGAAATGTGTGTTGCTAGGCAGATAAACAAATAGAATAGCTGTTGCTAGGCAACCAGCTGTATTAGCAACAAACAGATAGAACCATTGAATTCCTTGGGTCCATATTAGGGGGGGAAGGTATGATTATAATCAACTTTAGGACAATGGAAAGGGGTGTTGCTAGGCAGATAAACAATTAGAATAGCCGTTGCTAGGTAACCAGCTATATGAGCAACAAACGGATAGAACCATTGAATTCCTTGGGTCCATATTAGGGGGGGTAGGTATGATTATAATCAACTTCAGGACCATGGAAATGTGTGTTGCTAGGCAGATAAACAATTAGAATAGCCATTGCTAGGCAACCAGCTGTATTATCCACAAACGGATAGAAGCATTGAATTCCTTGGGTCCATATTAGGGGGGGTAGGTATGATTATAATCAACTTCTGGACCATGGAAATGTGTGTTGCTAGGCAGATAAACAAATAGAATAGCCGTTGCTAAGCAACCAGCTGTATTAGCAACAAATGGATAGAAGCATTGAATTCCTTGGGTCCATATTAGGGGGGGTAGGTATGATTATAATCAACCTTAGGACCATAGAAATGTGTGTTACTAGGCAGATAAACAAATAGAATAGCTGTTGCTAGGCAACCAGCTGTATTAGCAACAAACAGATAGAACCATTGAATTCCTTGGGTCCATATTAGGGGGAGTAGGTATGATTATAATCAACTTCAGGACCATGGAAAGGGGTGTTGCTAGGCAGATAAACAATTAGAATAGCCGTTGCTAGGTAACCAGCTGTATTAGCAACAAACGGATAGAACCATTGAATTCCTCGGGTCCATATTAGGAGGGGTAGGTATGATTATAATCAACTTCAGGACCATGGAAATGTGTGTTGCTAGGCAGATAAACAATTAGAATAGCCATTGCTAGGCAACCAGCTGTATTATCCACAAATGGATAGAAGCATTGAATTCCTTGGGTCCATATTAGGGGGGGTAGGTATGCTTATAATCAACCTCAGGAACTATCAAAGGTTGATTTATATTATTGTTATCACATAGCATAAATTTGTGTTGTGATACCTTAATCCAAGATGGCGGCACAATCCAAGATGGCGGCGCCCGTTCTGACTTCTTGCAAAGTGCAAACATCATATACCTCGTTCTGGTGGTGCCTGGAGGCACCACCAGGTGGCTACGCCACCACTTCGGCATAAAAAATAAAAAAATAAAAAAATAAATCCGACTAACCGACCTACCAACCCTACATTTTCCTCCCATGTTACCTGAAACAAACCTTTTTTTTGGCCTTACTTTGTCCGTCACAGAAGAGTATGCAGCATTGTGCCAAGGTGTCTAGCTGGAAGCCAAGTCTTTCTTTAACCCGTAAGGGATGGCATGATGCCTTAATGCATCATGCCCTTGGTCGTTATGATGTATGAATGCAGCCCTGGTGAGTAACTCACCATGGCTGCGTTCATGCATGATGCTGGCCCTGGGAGAGTGTATCAGTCTCATAGGGTCGTCATGATGCATGAATGAAGCGCTGGCGAGTAACTGATGCACCACTGCAGCACTGGCGAGTTACTCGCCGGGGCTGCATCATGACAACAAATGTCATCTTTTAGTGACATCCGTCCTTAAAAGACTAATTTTTTTTTAAATATATAGACAAATGTCAACGCCCATTGATACTGTCTCTGTTGTATTTCATGAGTGGGGGCTGGGGCCATATCCTACAAAGCCGCAGGCTGAGTGGGATGCTTCCCAGCCCCCACCAGTGAAATACATCAGAGACAGTATCAATGTAGTTGGCATTTGTGTTTATTTTTTATTTGAAGCCATTTAATGTAGAAAAGAAATCTTTTCCCAGCCCATTGAATACGGCCACATTGTATTCAATGGGGGACATTGAATACGGCCCTTCAGTGCTAAAGCATAGGAGATCTTGTATTTCCAAAAAGTAAAAAATAAAGTTGTCTTACTCTGTCCGTCACAGAAGAGGATGCAGCACTGTGTAAAGGTGTCTAGCTGGAAGCCGTCCGGACACGAGTAGATGCGGCCAGTCCCCTCACGACACCCGATATACTCCTCACACGTCAGCGAGGTGTGGCGGTAATAGTGCTCCTCCCGCTGCCCCTCCGTCAATACCCACTGGTCACGGCAGAAACCTGAGGGAACAAGGGAAGTAACGTTATAGTTAGGGTGACAGATGAGATACAAATAAGAAGGTACCCTCCAAACAGAACTTGGGAATTGAACGTTCACAACTGGGTAGAATCCAGGTAGGTCACAATGACACAGGAAAGGCATGAGATATTCCCAAGAATTGTGAACATATCCTTATTAGAATCAGAACTTGGGAATTGAACGTTCGCAACAGGGTAGAATTCTATCCAGTTGCGAACATTCGAATCCGGATTCTACCCAGTTGTGAATGTTCAATTCCCAAGTTCTGTTTGATATGAATCATGTGGAATTCCACAGAATATGACACAGTCAAAAGCTGTTTACATATTCTCATGCCAGATCCTTGCACAATTCTCGCAGGGATCCCGAGTTGTGACTCAAGAACCACACGAGTTCTGCCTGAGATCTTGTTTGCAGGGCTGTGCCTTAACCCTTTAATGGGCGCACAATGCTTTATTGTGCTACATCCCTTAGGAATTCAAACATCATGCTGGCCCTTCTAGAGTGTATCAACCCCATAAGGTCGGTATGATGCTGGAAGCAGCCCTGGCGAGCCACTCGCCAGGGCTGCACTCATGCAATAGAGATATGGAAAAACACCAAAAAAAAGAAATTTGCCTTTTCTAGCTACCCTGTCAAAGACATCACCCGGTCAAAGATGTCACGTGGTCAAAGATGTCACCCGGTCAAAGACATCACCTGGTCAAAGACGATCCAATTGTTGCAAAGTCGTGAGACTGAGCCATAAGCTGCACGCTAATTTTTCCTGGTCCTATAAGCCGCACTGGCAATCTGACTTGTGTACTAGCTGAGGCCTATATGCAAGGTTTCACAGTATCTTTATTTCATAACCGCAATTGTATCCATTACCTTCCTCTATGTCCTTGAAACACTCATCTGTATTAACCCTTTAATGATGGCAGAGTGATTTAATGCACCATAGCATTAGATTATAAATACATCATTGGGGAATAGGTAACTAGGGCTTAATCATGCATCATGCCACTCAGTAGAAAATAATTATCTCATTTCAAGAAAATGATATAAATAAACTTGCCTGGCGGACAAATGGCTAGATTTAATAAAAAAAATATTTTCTTAAAACTAGTCATTTGTTATCATATTTTATCATATTTTCTTAAAATGAAATAATCATTTTTGGATGTACAACCATACAGAGTTAAGTGAAGATACACCGATGCAGTTTTGGCGAATTACTTGCATAATGACAGGTATAATGGTCTCTAAATGCAAAATGTTGTCTTTAAAGGGCCGGAACAAAGAGTGGGGTCAAGGTGCCTGTCACATAGCAGACAACACAAGAAGGAGCCAGACAGAATCTAAGTGCTAACTGACATTATAGGCTTAAGCTTTTAAGGACGGATGTCGCTACAGACGTCACCCGGTCAAAGATGTCACCCGGTCAAAGACGTCACCCGGTCAAAGACTATCCAAATGTTACAAAGTCATGAGACTGAGCCTGGTGCTCATGTTATCAGTGCTGATCTCTGACCATTACTTGTAGTACACAAAAAATGAATTAACCCTGTATAGGCACAACATCCTGTCTCAAAGCCTCACTGTAAAAAGTTGGTTGTCATTTTTATAGCTGTACAGTAGATTCTACTGTAGGTGTAAAGCTTATTGTACACTGTAAAAAAAAATCCGTTGAAATAACAGAGATTCACTGGCAACACTGGGTGCCGGACTTTCATGGTAACAAGAATTGCGGTTGTTGCCGCGTAAAAAAATGCCTCAGGCATTTTTATACGCGGCAACAACCGCAATTCTTGCATTTGAAGGAACATAATGTCTACATGGTTGGTATATTTATAGGGGACCCATTCAAGACACCATATAAACAGGGCGGGAGGATGATATAACTGACGGATGTGACACAACAGGGGAAAACATGCCATTACAGGGATTTAGTGTAATATACAGCCACTAGGTGGCCACCAGTGCAGCAGCACTAATAGAACCATTGAATTCCTTCGGTCCATGTTAGGGGGTGTAGGTAGGATTATAATCAACCTCAGGAGCATGGAAATGGGTGTTGCTAGGCAGATAAACAATTAGAATAGCTGTTGCTAGGCAACCAGCTGTCTTAGCAACAAACCAATAGAACCATTGAATTCCTCGGGTCCATGTTAAGGGGGGTAGGTAGGATTATAATCAACCTCAGGAGCATGGAAATGTGCGTTGCTAGGCAGGTAAACAATTAGAATAGCTGTTGCTAGGCAACCAGCTGTCTAAGCAACAAACCAATAGAACCATTGAATTCCTCGGGTCCATGTTAGGGGGGGTAGGTACAATTATAATCAACCTCAGGAGCATGGAAATGTGCGTTGCTAGGCAGATAAACAATTAGAATAGCTGTTGCTAGGCAACCGGCCGTCTTAGCAACAAACCAATAGAACCATTGAATTCCTTGGGTCCATGTTAGGGGGTGTAGGTAGGATTACAATCAACCTCAGGAGCATGGAAATGGGTGTTGCTAGGCAGATAAACAATTAGAATAGCTGTTGCTAGGCAACCAGCTGTCTTAGCAACAAAATAATAGAACCATTGAATTCCTTGGGTCCATGTTAGGGGGGGTAGGTAGGATTATAATCAACCTCAGGAGCATCGAAATGTGCGTTGCTAGGCAGATAAACAATTAGAATAGCTGTTGCTAGGCAACCAGACGTCTTAGCAACAAAATAATAGAACCATTGAATTTCTTGGGTCCATGTTAGGGGGGTAGGTAGGATTATAATCAACCTCAGGAGCATGTAAATGGGTGTTGCTAGGCAGATAAACAATTAGAATAGCTGTTGCTAGGCAACCAGCTGTCTTAGCAACAAACTAATAGAACCATTGAATTCCTTGGGTCCATGTTAGGGGGGGTAGGTACAATTATAATCAACCTCAGGAGCATGAAAATGGGTGTTGCTAGGCAGATAAACAATTAGAATAGCTGTTGCTAGGCAACCAGCTGTCTTAGCAACAAACCAATAGAACCATTGAATTCCTTGGGTCCATGTTAGGGGGTATAGTTATGATTATGATCAACCTCAGGATCGAAGGTTCATTGATATTAATTTTATCATTATATGTATAAATTTGTGTTGTGACACCTTAAAACCAAATGGCGGCACCCCTTAAAACAAAATGGCGGCACCCGTACTGACTTCCTGTCAAATGAAAACAATATAATGGCTCAACCTGGTAGTTCGCAAGCTCACCACCAGGGCCCCTCCGGGGCCTTTCGGCCTTAAAAAATAGCGGTCACTGTTAATCAATTAAACGAAGCTTCAGCGTCAAATAGATAAACTGTGTATCACTGTGCTGAATTACGGATATTCAAAGTAAAATTGATCGATTTTACATTACCCCTCTGTAAAAATATATAATGATGATCCACCCTAAAATTTTACATTGATTCTCTGAATATTCAACAGAATATTTTTATAATGAAAAAGCTTCACCGTAAATGAATATGTTTCACCATTCTGGATTACAGATATTCACAGTTAAATTGGTTGACTTAACATTGCCTCACGGTAATCACATTTACGATGATCCACCGTAAAGTTTTGCATTGATTCTCTATATATTCAACGGAATATTTTTACAGTGTAGGTACACATCATGCCCACCCTGCAGAAGTGTATGAGTTTATATTGCATTTATTGTCACTATGTGATGTTCATAAATACAGTATTTGTCAACTTGGTAAGTAAGCATGGCGGTATAATTCCGCTCGGCTTCTAGGTATGAAGTGAGTACCATTATAAGGACATAAATCACCCCTGTATGGCATGATGAAAGCACTTACTCACCATTGATGCATCAATGCATCATGCTGTCCAAATGGACTGAATTACTATGCTGGCCTTAATGGGTTATTTATGTCATAACTACTTCTATAGATATATATTTCTAGCCTGGCGTTGTTCCCGCTGTTCCTCATACTTTAGTATCTGCATAGTACTTCGACGCATCATGCCTTGGTCATCATGATGCATGAATGCAGCAACGGTTAGTAACTCACCAGTGCTGCATTTTAGTATCATGCTGATCCTATCGGGTTGATATACCCCTGAAGGGTCGGTATGATGCACCAATGCAGCCCTGGTGAATTACTCACTGCGGCTGCATTGATGCATTGGTGATGATTTTTGCGACATGCCGTCTTAAAGGGTTAAGGTAGGTCGCGACCAATGAATCAAATAGATTAGAATTCCTCCATTTTCTGCCCAGATGTACTTTAGGTCATATAGAAATGATATTTGAAAAGAAAAATGGGGGGTCCCGAGCTACTTTCTTTAATACAGAATTTTGAAAAATAAAAGTTTTTTGATTTCACTCTAAAAATGATGAAAAATAACACTAACTCAATTATTTTATTTTGTCATAACCAGTAATCACAGAAATTTGAAACTTTTGAGAATAAACATACAGACATTGTTCTTAATCTAAAAAATAATTTCATGGTCCTATGCAATGGTATTCTAGGTAAAACAAGATGTTTGTTTGGAAATTTCAATAATTTTGTCAATAATTTTACATAAAATCGATTAAAATCAATAGTCACAGATTTGACATTTTTTTAATACATCTTCTAAAGATGCTTCAGATCATTTGGTAACAAATAAAAGTCATTTTGATAGGGGGTCCCATGCATAATTTGAGGGTTTTGGCCCTTTGAAACAAAAAAGTCATACAAAAATTGATTAAATTCAATCTTTAACGCATTGCATTATGGGTGAGGTGTTGACTATCGGGGTCCAAATGACTTCAGTGTATAGCTTAGGATATATTTAAGCAAATTATTCACCTGATTGATGTTCCATACTATGGTATGTTGTTACGAAATAAGTATTTAAAAATGGCTAAAATACAAAAAAATATTATGGCAAAATTTAAATGTCTTAAATTATACTAATTTTTGGTCGAAATTGTCTAAAACATAAATTTTTGTAGAAAAAGTTCATATACCATTAATATTAGTCAATATAACTATGGTTTAAGGTATTTTAGCTATATGTGCAGAAACATGTGCAGTGTGTCCGTTTCCAATGGCCCAGACCTACCTTAAGGAAGCCTATTGTTAATATGGAGAGGGATTTTCTGTATAGTAATATGAGCCTCGGGCAGGGTAATTGTAGAAGGTGTCAGGGGCACATAATTACCATTGTCCAAGGCTTATAACACTCATGCAGCAAGGCACGTGTATCATGTCTGATTTACACTCACATGTAGCAGAGGGTGCCCAGAGGATGGCGTCCACATACAGCCATGTATGTAAAATACAGTCAGGCCTTTTTTTTGTTCTCTCAGGCAACTGTGGTGTAAGTATGGAAGAAATATTGGTATATTTGGTATCAAATTAAAGCTACTGATGCCAGTAATGCAGTAAGATAAAAAATAACTTACATTTTCTCCCGGCATTTTCTCCACTTTAAAAGACCAATAATTTCTTAACTACTAAAATTTGAATTTTGGTTGTGAAAAAGAACCTATAGATTTTAGCCTGCGAGTAAAGAAAACAAAAAAAAACAAAAAAAAACTCCCTTGATGTGAAACCACTTTTTTTAAGTGGCCTAAACGCTCTGCTACAGAACTGAGCGTCTGAGGCTAGAATCTGGTCCACTTGCCTCCCTCGTAACCATCCTGTCTATGACTTATGGACCATTTCATGTGCAACATCTATCAGATAAGACTGTTTTGAAACAATGAAGATGACTACATGTATTGTGTTGTTGAGATTACGTTGCTGTTTCTGATTGTTCACTCTTTAACCCTGTTACGGATGAATGTCGCATAAAGATGACATTTGTCGTCATCATGCACCAATGCACCCCCGGCGAGTAACTCGCCGGTGCTGCATGGGTGCATTACACCGATCCTTTGGGAGTGTCTCAACCCCACAGGGTCGGTATGATGATTGAATGCAGCCCTGGCTACATTCAACTGATTGATTTAATGGATGCATAGAGATATAATGCATTCTGTCCTTTGTTGGCATGATGCATCAATGCAGCCCTCGAAAAAGCAACTTCCATGCATCATGACGACCAAGGGCTTGATGCATTAAGGACATTACACTCAAAAAATAAACTTGTCTCCAGACTCTTCAAAGTGACGGTCATAAAATAAACGAGTCAAAAACTTGTCTAAGTGACTAGGAAGCAGGTCTTCTAGCTGGAGAAATGGTGTGATATTGCAATATTTGTGTACATCTCACTAAGAGCTTTCATTTGATATGTGACATGTAGTATATTGGCCAATTTTGACCCCTTGGCAATATGTTTGATACATTTTTGTTGAATTAAATGGAATTTAATTAAAATGAGATAATTAAAATTTGAATTACATGTTAACTATATTGTACAATACAATTATAAATCCTATGGCCATCAATTTGGGAATAATACGAGTTGAAATCTGGTTTGCACTTCATTATTCCATAAGATAACTATTCATATGTTAGAAAAATGTCAAGTGCTCATTTTTTCAAAAAAAATTCCACCCTATACTACCTAAAGAGGCCATATCTAGACTCTTTAAAGTGCGACTTCCGACGCATTTTGTTAAAACGGGTCACATTTAAGGACAGAATCTTCCACGAAAGCATTAGTTCTGGGCATGCTGTATCAATGCAGTGCTGGCGAGTTACTCACCAGCACTTCATTAGTGCATCATACCCCGCCGGGTCGCCAACCCTTTAGAGACGGCATTGTTACAGCATGCAGCCCTGGTGAGTAACTCGCTGAAGCATTATGCCAACCCTATATAGGAGTGTCTGAACCCTGTAGGGTTGGTATGATGCTTGAATGCAGCACATGTGAGTTACTCGCCAGGGCTGCATTCATGCATCATAATTATAGACCAATGGTATGATGCATTCATGCACTATTTGATGTCCCTTTGATGCCCGAGTGAATAACTCGCTGCATTCATGCATCATGCCGATCATTCAGCCGTTTATCAACCCTGTAGGGTCGGCATGATGCATGAATGCAGCCCCGGTGAGTTACTCACACTGATATTCCTGGGCTCCCTATACGACCAACCTCTCAGTCACTAGTACCTAACCTCCTTAGTCATTTTTGGCTCCCTATACGATCAACCTAGGTAAGTTATTATTGTCAGGTTGGTCAGTGCTGACCAACCATCCTTAGTCTTTTAATTTCTAGGGTGAGCCACTGAGTGGTCATCATATTATCTTACAGGTGGCACCAACTAGTGGTATACAAATACAACATACCAATGATGACCCTAAGTTATAGCTATTACTGGCTGACCCCTCAGTAATCTTTAAATACAATTTTGTCATTGTGACTAACACACCTCTGACGAACCTAGGATAGGAACTACTGACTAACCCTTTCAACCTATGGATTTTCAGTGCACAGGGGCAAAGGGTACAGCACGTTAAATCACTATCTTGGCATTAAAGGGGTCACCTGCAGTCTTTGCAAAAACTTTTTCATCTCACAGGACATTCGGTCCTGCAAATGTTCAATGTGGAAGGACCGGCTACATTTTTGGAGGACCGGCTAGCCACATATCGCATGATTTCTGCATTTTAAGTATAAAAAGGTTTTGTCCATTTAAAATACAATTTATTTGAGATCATCCATGGCCAAAGCAGGATGGATAGATAGTTTTACACAGTATATTGACATACATATTTCAGCTTTAGAAGCCCAACTGAATTCTTCTAGTTCAGAAAAAACCAACATGCGACTGGACATTCGGTCCTGCTACACTTGTAAATCTGCTAGACCGGTGGCATTTTAGAAGGACATTGCCACTGTCCTGCATGTTTTCGCAAAAACTGGACCTGGACAATTCCTGTTGCCATGGTTTAGTTTGGTGGTTGACATCCAATTATAGCAACTCGGACAAGTTGACAATAGTTCTTATCCCAGGCATATTTGTTCCTTTAAAGGCCACATAGGGCTTTAATGTAGAATGCCCTTTGGTCGGTATGATGTATGAATGCAGCCCCGGTGAGTAACTCCGAAGTGCTGCCTTCAATAATCATGCAGAAAATATGGGGTTGATACACTCCTGAAGGAGTGGCATGATGCATGAATGCAGCGAAGGCGAGGTACTCACAGGGCTGCATTCATGCATCATGCCACTCCTTCAGGAGTGTATCAACCCCATATTTTCAGTATGATTATTGAAGGCAGCACTGGCGAGTTACTCACAGGGCTGCATTCATGCATCATGACACCAAGGAGCAAGCATTATGCTACCTTTAAAGGTTTATACTCTCAGACAAAGGCATTTGTTGGCCCTGTCTGGTTCGTGGTGCTTTCCCCAAATTGCAAATAGCTTTCTGGCAGATCTATGCATCAAGGAATTCTCTCCTTGCACGGAACCTCCATTGTTAGCAGCGTCCCGGATGATAAGGCTGTGTCTCACGACCTTGGGCCAATGTTTTTGTCTCTGACTTGGTGCCGTCTCTGACCGGGTGCCGTCTCTGACCGGGTGCCGTCTCTGACCGGGTGCCGTCTCTAACCGGACGCCATTTGGGAGATTAGTTATCTTCTACCAACAGCAGGAGGCTAATTATAGTTACATACAAGTGAGGGCGCAAACAGATTACATCTGTTTGCTAGCCCTCACTTGTTTGAGAAGATACTGGATTTAATATTTATGCAGGGTTGTTGCATTTGGAGGGGTGTTTGGGATTTATTTAAGAGTTAGTGAGGAAATTTGTTTACTTGATGAGGTTATAAATGACAACAAAGGAATTCCTTCTGTTATAATGGAAACTGATTTTATTAATAATGAAAAGGGCAGCAATCAATTGACTTGGATGAAGATTGATATATTGAAGAGTTCCTAGACTTTCTAAATGTCTAGTGGAATTCCTAGATATAGAGTTTCTAGACCCATTGATGAGTTTAGATACACATGTTGAAGAGTTCCTAAACATGTGGATGAGTTTCCTAGATATGTGGAACAGTTTCTAGATGGGTTTCACGCCTGACTTGTATCTGAAATTCCCTCTCATGAAGTCCATATTTAAAGGGCTAGTATGAGTCTTGTGGGGCCCCTAGTCATGTTGTGGAGCCCCAAGACGTGGTATGGAGCCCCTACACGTGTTGTGGAGCCCCTACACGTGTTGTGGGGACCCTAGTCATGTTGTGGAGCCCCTAGGCCTGTTGTGGAGTCCCTAGACGTGTTGTGGGGCCCCTGATCAAGGTTCTGAGTGCTGCGTCCACATGGCCAAGGCTCCCGCTCCTGCGACTCCGGCGACTCCCGCTCCCATGGCTCCAATCTGTGCGACTCCTGCTCATACCGCTCACGTTCACTGGAAAATATAAAAATTTACATATAAAATGGCAGAAAAAGAACTTTAAACTTCTGAAGAACCATGGCCTTTTATTTAAAGTCACTACCGGGTATTTACATGTATTAAACCACAGACAGCTCTATTAACCTTTCTGAGTGTTAAATACCGGGTATTTACATCTTTTAAAGCACAGGCAACTCTAACAACCTTTCTGAGGCAGTACTGTGGAGTTTAAGGTCGGACATGTATCAAACCAGGGGGGGGGGGACAAAAGGTCACTAATATGCACCTAGCTCTGGAACTAAACATGATAGAGAGATAAATTGAACATTTCTGAACTCCTCTCGCCAAGACGCTTCGTTTGGCACTATAATTGGCTCTGAAGAAAAATTTCAGAGACCCCCCCTGAGTTCAAAAATTGGGTAAATAACCTGGGAATTGTTTTTTATATAAATTCAAGGTCTATACTTAGCAGTGCGTTAGTGGCAGTACTGAGAATTAGGCCTAACCCCTGAAAGTATCCCATGAAAATTGGTCACATTGGGCGCTCAGTCAGTACTGTGGAGTTTAAGATTTGCTCTGAAGACCAAATTTCAGAGATCCCCCCTGAAGTCAAAAATTGGGTAAATGCTGACCCGAGGAGGAGTGGTTGGAGCCCCTAGACGTGTTGAAGAGCCCCTGATCAAGGTTCTGAGTGCTGTGTCCACGTGGCCAAGGCTCCCGCTCCTGCAACTCCGGCGACTCCCGCTCCCGTGGCTCCCGTTTGTGCGACTCCTGCTCGTACCGCTCACGTTCACTGGAAAATATAAGAATTTACATATAAAATGGCAGAAAAAGAACTTTAATTTCTGAAGAACCATGGCCTTTACTACCGGGTATTTACATGTATTAAAGCACAGACAGCTCTATTAACCTTTCTGAGTGTTAAATACCGGGTATTTACATCTTTTAAAGCACAGGCAACTCTAATAACCTTTTTGAGGCAGTACTGTGGAGTTTAAGGTCAGACATGTATCAAACCAGGGGGGGGGACGAAAGGTCACTAATATGCACCTAGCTCTGGAACTAAACATGATAGAGAGATAAATTGAACATTTCTGAACCCCTCTCGCCAAGACGCTTCGTTTGGCACTATAATTGGCTCTGAAGAAAAATTGCCGAGACCCCCCCTGAAGTCAAAAATTGGGTAAATGACCTGGGAATTGTTTTTTATATAAATTCAAGGTCTATACTTAGCAGTGCGTTAGTGGCAGTATTGAGAATTAGGCCTAACCCCCTGAAAGTATCCCATGAAAATTGGTCACATTGGGCACTCAGTCAGTACTGTGGAGTTTAAGATTTGCTCTGAAGACCAAATTTCAGAGACCCCCCCTGAAGTCAAAAATTGGGTAAATGCTGACCCGAGGAGGAGTGGTTGGAGCCCCTAGACGTGTTGAAGAGCCCCTGATCAAGGTTCTGAGTGCTGCGTCCACATGGCCAAGGCTCCCGCTCCTGCGACTCCGGCGACTCCCGCTCCCATGGCTCCAATCTGTGCGACTCCTGCTCGTACCGCTCACGTTCACTGGAAAATATAAAAATTTACATATAAAATGGCAGAAAAAGAACTTTAAACTTCTGAAGAACCATGGCCTTTTATTTAAAGTCACTACCGGGTATTTACATGTATTAAACCACAGACAGCTCTATTAACCTTTGTGTCCCCACAACCCAGACGTGGGTGTGTGGGGGGTCACTGGCGCCCCCTGGTGAAATCCAAACACTATTCACATACCACTAACCCCATCTACAATCTACCACCTATACTACTACTATTATGTAATCCTCTCCCACCAACTTCAAATCCCATTTCCAACCTACTCCTCGGACCACCTACACGGTCCACAACCATTTTTGGTTACTCACCGCCATTTTTGGCAACTTCCCCCAGGTTGGAAACCAGGCGGTGGCATATACATGCCCCCCCTACACTGGGCGCTAGGCTAATCTGCGCCCGGCCTAGATAGGCCCTGGAGACTAGGGAGAAAGAGGAGATTTACGAGGACCGCAACATGGCGGCCAGACGGACCAGGTCAATGGCGAGGTCCATGGACGACACCGCCGGCACCCGGAGGTCGGCAAGAAGCAGGAATCAGGGCGGGCCCACGTCATACATGACCGACGGGACCCGCTACAGTACAGGAGCTGACCCCAGCTTCGAGGAGAGTGAGAACTACGACGAGTTGGTAACGGTGTCTAGGGTACTGGAGGAAACAGAAGTTGACTTCCCACGCCAGACCAGGCGGGAGTCCCAGTCACGCTCCAGGACCCGCACACCGAGGCATAGGGAACACACGTCCAGGAGGACGGCGTCGCGGACGAACCTGACCGGCAACTCTACCCTGTCTAACACACGCATCGACAGGGTAGAAAACGACGTACACGCCCTCAGAGGTGACGTAAGAAGGATGACCGAACGTATGGAGGAGATACTCGCGCGGCCAGGGCGCCCCCTGCAGCACAGCACGCCAAGGTCCGAGCCCCCCTCCCCGGGAGGAGCCCCGGGAGGAGACGACACAACGCTGGACGACACGGTGCTCAGCGCCGCCGAGTCCGGGGCGCCGAGACCACACACCGGCGCCGCCCGGGCCGGGCCCCGAGCTGGCCGGCGCCCGCTCACGGTCCCCCCGCCCCGGGATCGACACGCTCCAATGCACATCAACACCCCAAGAGCAGCATCTGCGGAACACGGCCCCCGTCCCAGGGAGGGACGGCACGCGCCGACCAGGAGAGGTCACATACATATCGACCCCCCAAGACGCCTGCGGGCGATTCAAGGCGCCGATGACTACATACAACAAGAGCTGCACCAGGAGGAGTACATACACCACCATAACGGTAGGAATAACCCCCTTTATGACCCTCTCTGCTCTGACCCCATATACAAACCATATATGTTTCTCAAACGCCAGGGCTGCTTGACTCTCAAGCAGCGGCTGGACGCCAGGACATCTATGTCTGAAATGGAGTACCTGGAAGCTACCATGAAACTCCTAAACTACCCATGTGCGTACTCGGAGGAGGAGAGGCCTCACATATCGCGCCACCTGGAGGAGGTCGCACATGACGCTAAGGGCCGCCATTGGGCGGACGTCCTGGCATGGTCTCAAGGGGTCTGGGACAGTGTCGAACGCCAGGAGTATAGTTGGGAGGCATATCAACTTATACAGAACGACAGGTTTATGAAATGTATTGCACCGCCAACAGCAGGCGGGGCGTATAAGAAAACCGCGCATAGTCAGGGGAGGGAGCCTCCGCCCGCCGCAGATAGGGCGGGAGGGGCACTTTGCAGAGCAGGGTGCCCACATAGGGCCCACCATGACGGCATGCTGCATTTCTGCGCGTACTGTGACTCACTCGGCAAAGAATGTCACCACAGCATAGTCATATGCGGCCGGAAGGTCAAGGATATAAAGGGAGAGTGGCCGGCATCACAAGGTGGCGGCAACCGCAACAACAACAACAACGACAAGCACTCAAAAAACGCATAGGAGGCGTTACGAACGACGCGCAAACTGTGACGCCTCCGACAAATTTGTCGCCCCATCCGTCAGCAGCAATAACAAACGAAGCACGTGCGCCCGCCGAAGTGTCAACACAACCACGTGGTCGCGGGCACTCTAGCCCCGCCCCCTGTGACGTCAGCGGCAGTCCCCGAGACGGGTCGCACGTGGCCCTCGCCACGACAACAAAGGCACGTGCGGGCCGCCCGCTAAGCCCCGCCCACTGTGACGTCAGCGGTCGTCTCGCCGGCCGCGGGAGCTTACACGAGATCCAAGATGGCGGACAGGGAGACAGTAAACATGAAACTCGGTCAGACGAAGGTAACGATATCGATATTTCGGAGTACATGCGCGCCCACTTAGCATGTAAACCGGCACATAATGACAATATTAACCATGCGTGCCCCCGCCGCTCACTTGAAGACGACGCCCGCCACACGAGCACGGCGCCGGGCGCTGTGTTGTCCGCCCCCGGCCCGCCGGACGCCGCCGCGGGGCCGACACATGGGACGCCCAGCGAAACGCCAGCCGACACGGGCGGCCGTCAATACACGCAACCAGAATTTGCGGCACTACGGGCTATATGTGAATCTAATAATGACGACCACATACTAGACACACACCCGGCGGTGTTTAAAGCACACCGCAGGGCGACATGGCCACACATGGATCCGGAGGCGGCTCCAACTGACATTGTGAAACTGTATGAGGCAGTCAGAGCCACCGGGGTCCCTAACGCTATGGCTCATAAAGGCCGGGTCCCCTCTAATCTAAAATTGGAGGCATGGGATCGGTACCTCACAGACAGCAGTAGTGATAGGGAGCTGTATGATTTCCTCCAATACGGATTCCCCCTTGGGTACATGGGCCCAGTTAGTCATGTGGACCACGATGGGAATCACCCCAGTGCTGAAAAGTACCCTCAAGCAATAAGCGAGTTCATAGCAAAAGAAATGAATGAAGGATGTATGTTGGGCCCACACCCTAGGCCTATTTTCAAGGAATGGTCTCACTGTTCGCCACTCATGACCCGCCCTAAACACAACCAAAAAGAGAGAAGGGTCATTTCAGACATGACTCACCCTAGTATAAGCTCGGTCAATGCATATATTATAAAGAACTCTGTGTTTGGGGTCCCCCGCCGTCACAGCCTACCGACGGTGGAGGGCCTAGTTGGCGACCTACTGGAGGCAGGGACGACGTCATACATGTCCACGTTAGACGTCGCCCGCGCATATAAGAACTTCCGGTGCGACATTCTAGACTTCCCACTCCTGTGCATTAAATGGCAGGGCAGCTACTATTGCGACTTAAGCATGCCCTTTGGAGCCAGGAGCTCCAGTCTACACATGCAGAGGGTGGCAACTGCAATAGTGGAAATACTGGCTAGGGAAGGGATAAAGGGACGTATGTACCTGGACGATCTCATCCTCCTGGCAGACAACAAAACTAAGGCATGGCAAGATTACAATAGGGCAAAGCAGCTCTTTAGTGAGCTAGGCCTACCCGAGGCGGCTGACAAAACACAAGTCCCGTGTCAGGTCGTCAAGTGGCTGGGCATCAACATCTCTGCCAAAGACATGACGCTCTCCATCCCGGAGGACAAATTGTGTGATGTCATGAAGAAGGTCAACCAGTGCAAAAGGAAGCAGGTCCTAAATAAGAAACAGCTTCAGTCCCTCATTGGCTCACTCGTGTTTGTGGCCAAATGTGTGCGCCCGGCCAGGCTATTTATATCCCGGCTCCTGGAAGCACTGAGGGGTATGCAAGGTAAAAAGATCAGAATCAGCCCAGATATGAGACTGGATCTGGAATGGTTCCAAAACTTCTGTGCCGACTGGAATGGCATCTCAGCCATTCCCCCGTCTATCCCTAGTAGAGACATCACAGTCGACGCGTGCCTTACAGGGGTGGGCGCGTCAGATGGCCTGGTAGCATACAGCGCACAGGTCGCCCCACTGAAAGACCCGGTAGTTAATATCACGGAGTTGGAGGCCATAAACGTCCTCATGGCAATCCACACTCTAGTAGGTCAGAAGGATACTGGGTCTCACATAAGGATACACTGTGATAACCTCCCGGCAGTACAGGTATTGCAGTCAGGCAGGGGTCACAACGGGGTACTCTTGGAGGCAGCCAGGGGAGCATGGATGATGCAAGCCATGTACGGGGTAGAACTCTCTTACTGCCACATAGAGGGGAAAAAGAATGACATAGCAGACAGACTTAGCAGGGCACATATCAGCGATGCTGATCACGAGAAGGCTAGACTAATTATAGAGCTTTATGACCTGCAAATCATAAACCCATGCACATATGCCCTGGACATGACCTCCTCTCCTGTGTATTGCAGATCCGGCCGTCGACTATCTGCTACAGGAGGCATGCCAGCGGCAGCGGCAGGCAAGGGCACCACGACATGGAAGGCCCACAATGCAGCAGCAAGGACTTACCTAGCATTCGCAAGGAGAGTGGGTTTCAACCCAAGAAGGCCCAACCACGTCATGATATGCGCATATATAGAGTACCTGGCGAGGCATGTCAAGTCACCGCGCACAATAGTGAACTGTGTGTCCCACATCAGGCAGTACATACATCTGGTGGGGGGCACAAAGACCGGGGCCTACCACCCAAGGGTGACAAGGGCCCTAGAAGCAGTGAAGCGCAACAAAGAATTTGTGCCAAACATCAAGAACCCGATCGACATCAGCTCATTAAAAAGGGCAATCTGGCACATACAGCATGTGATACAGGACAGAGTGGTGGCAGCAGCACTCAAGGTCATGTATTTCACAGCAATGCGCCAGTCAGAGCTGGCACCAAAGAGGATCAAGCTGTTCAACAAACACAAGAACATTACAAGGCAGGACGTAAAGAGGTACCAAGGCAAAGCTGTGCTAATTATAAAAGCCGCCAAAAACCTACAGAGATCAGGAGAAACACGGAAAGTGACGGTCCCAAAAATCCCTGGGTCGGAGATGTGCCCGGTAGCAGCCATAAAAGACATCATAAAGATGGTACCAACGACACACAAGGACGACCCGTTCTTAATGTTCAAAGACGGGTCCCCACTGCCAGTCTCGCACATAGGTGCTATCTGGAAGCGCGCTCTAAAAGCAATAGGGAAAGAGCACAAGGGCTGGTCACTGCACAGCATCAGGAAGGCTACGGCGTCTGAAGCTCATCACAAAGGCTGTGACCATATAGCCATCAAACAGTTTGGAGGCTGGAGGTCGAATGCACATCAAGTCTACATTCACTCCAGGCAGGACACAGTCGTCCAAGCCCTCATAAACTCGGTGAAGTGAACAATCACCAGGAGCACAAATAAGCCTCCCAAAACACACTACAAACATGCAATGCAAAATCTATGTCATTTAAAAACCAACCAATGTTAATGTACCACCACCCAACCCAAACAACCCAACTATACATCATATATCATACTTAAAATTAATCATGGCAGTTTGGCACTTATAATTATCATACTATAATCATATTATTCAACAACCCACCAGCATGTTAGCTGGACGTCATATTATTATATGTTACAAAAAGGTATATAAATCGTATAAATTAAATTTACTACTCATTAAATTTAATATTCCCAAGCCACTGCCTTGTTTGTCATTTCGCGGGGTGCGAGAGTGCTGAGTGTTAAATACCGGGTATTTACATCTTTTAAAGCACAGGCAACTCTAATAACCTTTTTGAGGCAGTACTGTGGAGTTTAAGGTCAGACATGTATCAAACCAGGGGGGGGGGGGACGAAAGGTCACTAATATGCACCTAGCTCTGGAACTAAACATGATAGAGAGATAAATTGAACATTTCTGAACTCCTCTCGCCAAGACGCTTCGTTTGGCACTATAATTGGCTCTGAAGAAAAATTGCCGAGACCCCCCCTGAAGTCAAAAATTGGGTAAATGACCTGGGAATTGTTTTTTATATAAATTCAAGGTCTATACTTAGCAGTGCGTTAGTGGCAGTATTGAGAATTAGGCCTAACCCCCTGAAAGTATCTCATGAAAATTGGTCATATTGGGCGCTCAGTCAGTACTGTGGAGTTTAAGATTTGCTCTGAAGACCAAATTTCAGAGACCCCCCCTTGAAGTAGAAAATTGGGTAAATGACCCCGGGTTACCAATCTACTATTAGTGAAGAGACCAGCACTGGTAGATCTATACATCTTATAAAAGTACATGCGGCTTAGTATCAGGTAAACAGCTACCGGGGCCCTGTCCCTACATACGGCTATCATGGAAATGACTTTGGGGACCGTGTCGCTACATACGCGGCTTTCAGAGAAACGACTAAGGGTGATTTCCGAGTGGGGGGGGGTCAATTTTTTTTTACTTCACCCCAATACACACGACTGGCAATAAATTGAAAACATGAAATCTTGTCTGATTTGGACATGTAAATAGTGCATTTCGATCAGAATTTTGTCAGGGTTTCATTTCTGGCCTCAGCCAAGCCCTAAGCAGAGTGGAACACGCTTTTTGCGGACATAGCGGTAGGCGCCTACACAGAAATTCATAGTTTTAAGAATTTATTATTTTTGCTTCGGTAGCCTACATTCAATCCCAGAACCCACAATTTTAGGAATATAATTACCATGTCTCATATAAACATTCACATAGCTCTGGAACTAAACATGATAGAGAGACAAATTTTACATTTCTGAAATCCTCTCGCCGAGACGCTTTGTTTGGCCCTATGCAAAAGAGTCTAAGTCGAAGCGTTCTACTCGCCGAAATTCCGAAACAAAGTCAAATTTCGCAAAAAGTAGGGGGGGTAGAGGGCTGACACACTAGGGCCTAATAGAGATGACATTTCTGCATCTAACGAGCCTAATAAGGTGACTATTGGTTGAGATTTACCTTCGATATGAGCCATTTTCAAGAAATTTGATTCAAGTTGAGAAATGACAGTCCGGTCTGTGTCGGTTTCAAGTCACCCCCAACCACATAAGGCTAAAGGGATATCGGGCTAGGGGGTATCACGAAACTGCTTGGCGCCGATCAGCTGATCGTTGACCCACATCGGTTTAGTCACTTCTACATGTTGGATTTCTTAATGAATCGTATCATCAGACTCAATATTTTAGCAAATGCTTTTGCGGGGACTAGCACAGATGTCTATAGATACAGGATTTTGAGGTGCCATTGCAGAATATTCAGTAGTTATTGAGAAAAAAAATATTTTATAGCGAAGTTTTCACTCGGTGACTTTAAAAATGACAGTGCGGTTTCCACCAAGATTCTTCAGTTTGCTGTTTTAATAATTGAGGTACTTAGACACAATATTTGAGCAAATCCTTTTGTGGGGACTACCACAAGTGTCTATAGATAGAGGATATCGGGTTCCCATTGCAAAATATGCAGTGGTTATGTAGGAAAATGTACTTTTGTGGCGAGGTGTTCACTCGGGAGACGATACCTTTAAAAATGACTTCTATCATTTGATCATTGGCTCTGTTTTTAAGTCTTGGCAAGTTTAGAGCCCGGTCATCGTCATTTTGCGGAAGAACCCGGCTACTGAGCTGTCCGCAATTTCAACCCCCATAAGAGAGGAGCCTAATCTATCAATGACAACAAAAATGCGGACTTACCTTTCATATTTTAGCTGTAATCCATGAAATTAACCAAATCGGTACCGAGTCATCGTCCCTCGGCGTCCCACTGTCCGCCATGTTGGATTTTGATACCGGAGATTGCCGAAGCGCTCGATAAACAAATTATTTTTTTATAAAGACGGTTATAGTGTCCGATATGTCCGCAACTGCCTAGATATTACCTGTAGGAGTAATAATATTACCTTGAATGTCCGCAATATGCTCTATTTCGGAAGATAAAGATGTTCGTGCCGACCCCCGAGTAAACCGGATGTCATTTTTTATGTCGTAAAAAAATGGACAAATTTCAAGAATACGACGAGTCAAGTTTCGGCGACTTAACTTGGCCGAAAATCAATCAATCCTCCTTAATTTGGCCATGTAAGTAGTAAATTATTGCGGATTATCAAAGAATAATATGTTTTCTTTACGTTGTCAGCTTTTAAGGCAGGAGAAACAATGATAAGTCATGGAAAATGGACTTCAAGCGAGACGAGTCAGTGAACTCGCTGACTCGCCTGTAAATTAGTCAACTTCGAAGACGGTTAATATTGTAATCTTTTAAATCAACTGCCATACCGATTTAACAAATCCTAATATATATAAGTATATGTTAAAAGGTAAAAAACACTTCCTTCTGACACCAGGTCAGAGACGGCACCTGGTCAGAGACGGCACCCAGTCAGAGACGGCACCCGGTCAGAGACAAAAACATTGTCCCAAGGTCGTGAGACACAGCCCTATGCTGGCATAGCCTTACCAGCAAGTAGGTCTCAGACAGGGAATTACTCCCCCACTATACTTTAATATAGCATGACATGCAATAAATTGTATTATAAGGAGGTATTGAAGGAAAAGTCTATCATACATCACTACAATGAACCTTCATACATAATCTATTAAAGTATAAGGAGACTTTGTTCACGAAAATCTGAAATGCCACTCCCAAATGTCTACAAACCTCCATGACCGGCCAGTTCTGCAGTGAATAAATTCATTTCAGACACAACTCAGATAGACCCCAAAACAAAGGCCTTTACCTCCAAGAACCATGTTTTATTGCATGTCATATGATTTAGAATTTATATAGGGGCACCTGTGATTTTTAACAGAATTTTAGAAAATCCCCTAACTATTTTGACCACCCAGAACTCATCTGGTATTCTGTGCGGAGTCAGTCTTTCAGTAAGGATGCACCGACTGACCTCGGGGAATTCCCTATTTGAGACCTGCATGGAGAGGCGTGCTTTTCATATTTTCTGAAAATCATTTTTTCATGTGCCCTTGTGTGTTTGAAGTATGAATATGAACTTTTATTGGCCCTATGCAACTCTTTCCTATAATACAGAGACTTGTTTATGTCAAACTACCAACCTAAATAGTAGCGTTTCCAGCCCTTGACCTCTGGACTGAGCTTCTATAGGCTAAAACATGAATTTCTATAAGAAATAGTGCTGACAGAGCCATAAAATTGCACAGGCAGGTTACTAAGGGGCTGCTGATGATGTTACAAGCAATAAATATATTGCCCTCTATTGAATTGTGTGAATATTCTCATGACAATGTATTAAGGATGGCAATAATCGGGTGCAAAATCCTACAAATTCATGAAAAAGTGGTCATTTTGACCACAATGGCATACCATATTATCAATCCCTGACCTCATTCTTAAGCATACATATTTGGGCAATGTTCATTGAAAAAAATATGCATGTCAGAACAATGTGTAGCTTGCTATGAACTGCCAATGGACAGCTCTTGATGCTCGGAGACAGCCTGTCGGAGCTATGCTTTACGCAGAAAATCACACCGACAACTGTTCTGCAGGCCCCAAACCTGGATTATTATGGGGAAATGGAATCTGTGCTCCTAATAGGGTCTATTCAATAGTAGAAACTGCAACTCCTATGAACCTAGGCCCATTTTCATAGATTCTATAGGTTAAACATAATAAATCCTCAAATTTGTCGCTGTCAATTACCCCAAAAAGGTGGATTTTAATGATTTTCAACCAACATTGCACACCCCAGTAGGCCTAATTGTCCCAAAACATTTAAAACTAAGCTAAACCAATTGAATGATTAACTTTTCAATAATCCCCCAGACATTGTAGTTTATATAACTGTATCTGGTGCAGGTCTCAGACAGGGAATTACTCCCCCACTATACTTTAATATAGCATGACATGCAATAAATTGTATTATAAGGAGGTATTGAAGGAAAAGTCTATCATACATCACTACAATGAACCTTCATACATAATCTATTAAAGTATAAGGAGACTTTGTTCACGAAAATCTGAAATGCCACTCCCAAATGTCTACAAACCTCCATGACCGGCCAGTTCTGCAGTGAATAAATTCATTTCAGACACAACTCAGATAGACCCCAAAACAAAGGCCTTTACCTCCAAGAACCATGTTTTATTGCATGTCATATGATTTAGAATTTATATAGGGGCACCTGTGATTTTTAACAGAATTTTAGAAAATCCCCTAACTATTTTGACCACCCAGAACTCATCTGGTATTCTGTGCGGAGTCAGTCTTTCAGTAAGGATGCACCGACTGACCTCGGGGAATTCCCTATTTGACACCAGTAGTGCCATAGTGAGAGGTCGGGAACAAGCCAAACATGGCGCTCAATTTGAAAACGAGGTTCAAGCTTTGCTGCAGTGGATGCTCCTATCCTACTCAGCTAACAAAAAAACGTTATTTTACGTCAAAACAACGTTTGAAATTTTACATAACGTTATTTCATATTAAAGAGCCTTAGAAAAACGTTGACATATAACGTTATATAATGTTATAAAATGGTGTATAACGTTATTTGTTTACTGGATATAGCATTACGGCCTATCTATAATGGCCTTAAACCAATTATTTATGGCTCCCTGACCCCTTGATATATTATCAGTAGGGAGTTATGAGTGTAACCTCGAAATTATCCAAGTTTTAGCTCATTTGATAACGAATTACGGGAGATATTTGAAAGTCAGGTGGGCGATAGCGGGAGCTCCGGTCACATCAAAACAAATTGATTTCTCTCAAACTGGAACAATATGTCACAGCCTAACCATGTCTCTACACCCAATTTATCGATTGACTTTGATATCCTTCATAATTATAGTATCTATTTGCCCTAATTAACTGAATGGGAGAGGTTGGTGTGTTATTGATTCAGACGACACTGCCTTTGCCTCATTCTGGGTGCAGACAAAACAGTAAAATCTGTGTCATCCGCGTAGCTTGGTCCCAACGTTCTTACCTGTACTACGGGCACCGTTACATAAGCACCACGCCGATCACAGCGCCACCCTATGTATGTTTCATATTATACTGAATCTGGGACCTGCTGGCGAGGCCCCCAACTGTGAGGTCATTATGGTCCATATTGATAATATCAATTAAAGTTTAGACAACACCTAAGTACCATTTACAGCCACTATCAATAAACTTTGCATCCCCCTGGTTACCACATTTACCACCACTTTTACAACTTTGGAAACTCTTGAAGATAGCACCAGCCCCACCACACTTTTTATAGCCTTGCTAAGTTCTCTAAGACATTGGGTATCCAGTCCAGCTGTGAGCTCATTAGGAAAGCTCTTTGTCGGCCTCGCCAGCAGGTCCCAGATTCAGTATACTTGTTAGCCTACTACAAAATTGAAGTGGACATCTCAAGGTAGGGCTAAAATAAGGTGTTTCAGGTAACATGTTGTTGTTACATTTCACAATCCAAACGTTGGAGGCTCGGACAGGCATACAGCGGCATTTAGAGCCTATACCAAAATTTAAAATAATTTGACTAATAAATGCGGGATCCTCCAGAAGCCAACAAGGAGGGACGTGGGGGACTAGAGAAGGAGAGGATGATGAGGACAAGCCGGGTTATTGACTATTGACAATTTAGAACTCGTGCCAAATTAATGACAGCACTGACGGTGTAGGAATCCCTTAAGGGGAGCATCTTTCTGATATGAAGGCTCCGCTCCCCCATGGGGGTGGGGCAATTATAATAGGAAAAGTAAAATACTACATAGGCCTACATATCAGGCAACATGATCCTAAATATAAATATAGGTAGGTCAATTTTTTTTCTCTTCCAGGAATCATTCTCGAATTACTGTATTGACTCGCGGGTCAACAGGAGGCCTCAATTATTTCTCCCATAACTGGGAATATCAGGACATTAGTAGATATACTTGTTAAAATGAATTGTTTAGACTACTGAAGCCAGAAGAAGTTTGTTTTTCCTGACCAAAGATTTGCTAAAATCTAGAAATATATTGATATAAAAAAAGTCATTTCTCAAAAATTGGGAAATAAAGCTAGGGTTGGCCCTATTGGGCCTATAAATCTAAGGTCCGGTTGGATGAAACACCTTTTTCCTGACCTAGTGGTCGACTCTATATAGTAAAGCTACCCTATAGATTCATGTGAAAAATGCCAAAGTACTATATTCAATAGGAAAAAAATGTACGCACAAAAAACCCAATACCATACTATCTAATCTGACTGTTCCAACCATAAACACCTGAAACTTACTTTTATATTTTCTTTGCCTAACCTTTGAAAAAAACTGAAAAGAATAAGGAGAAAATATCAAAGTGAACAGCGGAGCAGAAATAATGATCTTGGCTCAACCGTCGTCCACATGTTATTATGGGGGAAACAGAGGGAACCCGCATGTTTTATTTGCTGAGCTGTCACTGTTCCCTGCCTCCCCAGCTTAGGGGGAAGAGGGATGAACAACTGGCGTAGACTAATGTTATTGTATGCAGACCCTGCACTGTAAAACATTTTTGTAGCTGTCGAGTAGATTCTACTGTATACAGGTACAAGTCATTGTAGGTAAACAATGAAATCTACTGTATATCTCAAGTAAATTCTACTGTAAATCAATTCTAGAGTAGATTCTATTGTAGGTCTACAGTAGATTGTACTGTAGATCTGCAGTATGATCTAAAGTATAATCTACTGTAGATCTACAGTAGATTGCACTGTAGATCTATAGTATAATCTACAGGATAATCTACTGGGGATCTACAGTAGATTATACTGTGGATCTTCAGTCGGATCGACTGTGTACCTGCACTACCTTTTTCTAGTGTTTGTAGACGGTTACAACTGGAGCTGGAACTGTAGATTTACAGTAGATTCTACTGTAAATCAATTCTACAGTAGATTCTACTGTAAATCTACAGTAGAATTGATTTACAGTAGAATCCACTGTAAGTCTACAGTAGATTCTACTGTAGATCTACAGTAAAATCTGCTGTAGATTTACAGTAGATTCAGCTGTAGAATTGGTTTACAGTAGAATCTACTGTAGATCAATTCTGCAGCAGAATCTACTGTGAATCTACAGTAGAATTGATTTACAGTAGAATCCACTGTAGGACTACAGTAGATTCTACTGTAGATCTACAGTAAAATCTACTGTACATTTACAATAGATTCTACTGTAGAATTGGTTTACAGTAGAATCTACTGTAGATCTACAGTAGATTCTACTGTAGAATTGATTTACAGTAGAATCTACTGTAGGTCTCCAGTAGATTATACTGTAGATCAATTCTACAGTAGAATCTACTGTGTACCTACACTAACTATTTACAACGTGTGTAGACAGTTACAACTGGACCTGGAACTGGAACGGTGAAATGGGGAAGCAGTAAATGGGACAGTTTTCTTGGTACATCTGGGTGCATTCTGGGAGAATGATGTTACTTCCTGGGGTTCAACTCCTTAAGGGCGGCTTAGGGAGTGGTCATTTTTTAACAACAGGAGGGGGTTGGTTGTTTTTGGGGGTGACCACAAAATGTTGGACCCCTTGAAGGGGAGGGGACCAAAAAGATTTGGACCCCTCTTGAGGGGGGACCAAAAGAATTGCACCCCTTTTTAGTGAAAAAGCCAACGCATTACTATAACTCAAAGGGGTGGGTTGCGCTGAATGTCAACTTGCCGGGAGGGGACCAAACAAATGTTGACCCCTTCTGTGGGGGGGACCAAAATCTTTTTGACCTGCTCGTGCGAAAAATCCACGAACTCCCCCCTGTTGTTAAAAAATGACCACTCCCCTAATACTTTATAGTGCCATGCTCTTTGTTGCCATAATGACTATATAATGCAACCCTGGCAAGTGCCTTCCCAGGGCTGCATTCATGCATGATGCTGGTCCTGAGAGAGTGTATCAGTCTCATAGGGTGGGCATGATGCATGAATGCAGCGCTGGTGAGGTACTCACCAGGGCTGCATTCATGCATCATGACGACCAAGGAGATGATGTAGTAATGCATTATGCCGTCCTTAAAGGGTTAAATGGTTAAGGTTGGAGCCAGATTCTAGGACTGTATATATAATGTGTCACCACCTTCCCATCTCCTCCTCTTGGCCTCCCCCGCACTGGCTGCTTGCCCTGAGCCCTTAGCATAGGGGTGTCTCAAGTGAGGCTTTTTTATGTGGATACACTGGTGTTTAATACTACATTAGCGTCAGCTCCATTCGTTAGCATTTATTTGCCAGGCTCTGCTGTTTGGTTATAAGGTCTAGACTAGGTCACTCAAAAAATAACTTACTTTCTAAAAAGTATAAAAAATCTTATTTTTTGTTGCTAGTTTTTATTGAGAAAAAATAGAGAAATATAAACAAATATGGGGTTAGCATCCAGAGTACTATTATTACGCACCACCAGGACCCTCACCTATTTCTGGCAGCGGTCTGGGCAGGACTCAGATCTAAGTGCAGTTGTAGAAATGAACTCCGGATGTGGAACCGGAAGCAGGAATTGTGGCTGGTATTACGCCATACTCCCTATCAATGTGTAGAAACTGTGTTGTTTCTTCACACTGACAATCCTCTCTGTGCATTGTGGGTAGCTAACCGCTAGGGGTTAATGATGTGCTTAGAACCCTGGGCCCAATTACCACTCACCCTCCATGTATATCCAATACTTGGCACATATGTACAGGTTGTCAATAGCCACTCTACTCTACCTCACCCCTCACCCTATTCACTGGGCTGTATTACTGCTGAGAACTAGTCTGAAACTGAAGGTTATTACTAGCTCAGGCACTGGTGGCCAAAACCAGTACTAAAAATCCTCCCTGGAGGCACGTTTTCTCCCAATGGCCAATAGTGAACAACAGCTAGCAGATTTGGTCTGATCTTTGGAGAAAAGATTTATATTTTTTTCTTGGGAAATTCAACTAGAATTTTATAGTTTACCTTATCATATCCAAAATAACTTTTTCTGAAATCCCCACGTTCTTAGATTTGCGATGATATGTGAATAATAATTATATTCCTATTCTTTCAAATTATTTCAAATTAGCATGTGGTCTCTAATGTGGTCTCTAATGTAAAAGGCCTTTAGTCTGTAGTGGTTATCCCAGGGTGGCCATAGGGATATTAGGCTGGCATGACCAAGTGCTATTCAACTTCAAGGCAAAAAAAGAGAGTAATAGAGCTCTACTAATGCCTTATAGTCCAAGATTTTTAGACTTTAAGGTTAAACAAAATCGGAACAAGCCAATTTTTGGACAGAAGATGCCCAGAAGGGTACTGAACCACATACTAAAAGTCCCCGGACATCCTCCTTGTGCTCGCTCGGAAATTCAAGATGGCGTCCAGGATGGGCAATATGCACTATTTCCCTCATTTCTTTTCTATTTTGACTTTACATTGGTCAATTTGAAGTTTACCTAGCCCCCCAAATTCAATTTCAAGTTTTCAATGGTCTTATCCTTTTGTTGCTAGGGCTGGTGGTTGCCTAGCAACAGGTATTTCCTATTGGATTTACCTAGAAACTAGGGCAATTAACAGTCAGAAAGGTATTGTACCCATACTTACTGCTTTTAAAGTGACCCCAATGGAGCAACGATGATGTAACTGATTTGCTATGGTCCATTGTTACCTAGCAACAGCAGATACTTACCTAGCAACCACATTGAAAGAGTGTATTTAGCTCTTTGGAAAATACTTTGGCTTTAAAAAGGGCCATCTGAACATCACCTACCCCCACGATCCATTGGAAGCTTCATTGATGGTTACATTTTTGTGTTGCTAAGGCAAGTGGTTGTCTAGCAACATACATTCTATATAATACTCCTAACCTAGAAACCAGTCAAATTATCAATCAGATATATTCATCTACCAATGCCTCAACCCCACGACATGTAAAGGAGGATACTGAAATACATACTAAAAGTCCCAGGAAATCCTCCTTGTGCTCATTCCGGAATTCAAGATGGCGTCCAGGATGGGCAATATGCACTATTTCCTTAATTTTTTTCTATCTTGACTTTCCATAGGCCAATTTGAAGTTTACACAGGCCCCCTAAACCAATTTCAAGCTTTTCCATGGTCTTCTCCTTTTGTTGCAATGGCTGGTGATTGCCTAGCAACAGCTATTTCGTATTGGATTTCCCTAGAAACTAGGGCAATTAACCGTCCGAAAGGTAATGTACCCATACTAACTGCATCTCAAGTGACCCCAATGGAGCAAGGATGATATGTATGTGTTGCTATGGTTCATGGTTGCCTATCAACAGAAGATGAAGAGTTTGGATGCAAAACGACATAAATCCATCCCAGAATTGAATCATATAGTGCATTTTGTAAAGCCACCCTGGGGTCAATTTTAGTAATTTGGTAACAGATTGTGTACTGAGTAGACCCTAATGCGATGAAAAATTGTTAATCTTGGAAAAATAGGTTGTGAGTTATATCTAAGCACCCCTAGTCAATCTTTTTGCCAGATTTGTGTCTCTTTTTTGGAAATGGTGCTTATGTCGTGTTGCATCCAAACTCTTCAGATATTTACCTAGCAACCTAGAGTGTTCATGCCTCTAAAATAGAATTTGGCTTTAAAAAGGGTAATGGTAGGATCACCTACCACCACAAACTATTGGAAACCTTTCGGATGGTGTCATTATTGTGTTGCTGAGGTAAGTTGCCTAGCAACACATTCTATATTGTTATCAATGAGAGGCATACTTCTACTACAACTACTACATATAAATGGACCTCAGATGAAGTGGGATAATGAAATGTGTTGGTATGGTGTGAAGTTGCCTAGCAACATCAGATATCTACCTCTCAACCAATGTATTATAAAATCAAAGTATTTTCCAAAGAGCCAAAATACACTCTTTCCAAGTGGTTGCTAGGTAAGTACCTGCTGTTGCTAGGCAACCATGGACTACAACAAATCATTAATATCACCCTTGCTCCATTGGGGTCACTTTAGGTGCAGTAAGTAGGGAATATGAATATGAAATGCCTGTTGCTAGGGAACCACCAGCCCTAGCAACAAAAGGATAAGACCATGGTAAAGCTTGAAATTGGTTTAGGGGGCTAGGTAAACAGCAAATTGGCCTATGGAAAGTCAAAATACAAAAAATAGTGCATATTGCCCATCCTGGACGCCATCTTGAATTCCGGAAGATTTCCTTGGACTTTTAGCGTATGTTTCAGTAGCCTCCTGGGGATATTTTGGGGGTTGGGATATTGAAAGATAGATATCTAGATAAATATTTCTGGTTTCTAGGTTAGAATTTTAATATAGAGTGTATTTTGCTAGGCAACCACTTTCCTTGACAACACAATAATATCACCATCAATGAAGCTTCCAATGGATTGTTGCGTTAGGTGATCTTCAGATGGCCTTTTGTGAAGCCAAAGTATTTTCCAAAGAGCTAAATACACTCTTTCCAGGTGGTTGCTAGGTAAGTATTTGCTGTTGCTAGGTAACAATGGACTATAGCAAATCAGTCATATCATCGTTGCTCCATTGGGGTCACTTTAGAAGCAGTAAGTATGGGTACAATACTTTTCTGACTGTTAATTGTCCTAGTTTCTAGGGAAATCCAATAGGAAATACCTGTTGCTAGGCAACCACCAGCCCTAGCAACAAAAGGATAAGACCATTGAAAACCTTAAAATTGGTTTAGGGGGGCTAGGTAAACTTCAAATTGGCCTATGGAAAGCCAAATAAGGGAAATAGTGCAAATTGCCCATCCTGGACGCCATCTTGAATTTCCGAGCGAGCACAAGGAGGATGTCCGGGGACTTTTAGTATGTGGTTCAGTACCCTTCTGGGCATCTTCTGTCCAAAAATTGGCTTGTTCCGATTTTGTTTAACCTTAGGTCCTATTTTGAGCTAAAAATCTTGGACTATTACTCAAAAGGACTAAGCCTAAAATGGAAAGCCCAGGGTGAGTTGGACAGTACATATTTCAATGACACTGTGTAGGGACCTTTTTTGGCCCAGTGGTTTGAGAACCGCTGATTTGGTGTAGAGATTAACAATAGAGTTGTCCAATTGTGCTATTTATAGCTGGTTGGGGATCAAACAAACGGAGTGCCCTGTGCTGGGTGCAGTCAGTAGGGTCAGTCCAGGTAAAATCAGCCAGTGGGGATCACTTATAAACTATGGTAGAACTGGACAGAATGTGGAGCTCTCACTCTGTGAAAGAGTTACAAGCACATCTTAAGGCACATGGTGTGACTGTGTCTAAACCTACTAAAGACTCCCCTCATAGAGTTGTGTAAGGCTGCTGCAGCAATAGGACTTAGTATAGACACAAATGGGCTGACAGAAGATAGGGAGGAAGTTATTAAGGTTAAGGTTACTGACTGGGGTCAATTACCTCTACCACGTCCATTAAGCTCATGTACCAGGGGTATGAGTTATCTAACTGAAGGTGCATCCATGAGCAGGTGCTCTGTAGAGCATACATGTCATGTATGCATATTGAGTACAGCTGCGTTTTCATCCCCGTACTGACCCTCAATTCGCACCAATCACCCATATATGTATATATAGCACTGGCTGATCCCCACTGGCTGGTTTTACTGACCCTGTTGCCTGCTCCCAGCACAGGACAGTGGGTTCGTTTAATCCCCAACCACCCATGAATAGAGCCGACTGGTTACCCTTATTAGGGAAAACATACAACTGTAAAAACTGTGAGAACATACAACTGCAGTGTACCAGGTGTCAGTGTGTTGACAGACCTCGGATACAGCTGTCATTAGAGAAATGGTTTCCCTGAGCCATTGAACCTAGAGTCAAGATCGGAGAATTCGGCGAAATTCCCTACTGGCAGTAGGGACTCCAGAAAAAGTTGAGAATTATTAAAAAGTCAATTTCTTTTCTTCTATTATGTAGAACATAAGAAACATAATGTACATCTTTTGTAATTTTCTTTCTATCTATCATAGAACCTGGGCAATCATCGGATATGTGCCAACAAAATCCACCAAATTCTCCCAGTACATCTTTTATATAATTAAGTCAATCTGAAAGGTGATGGTGCCTATTTGTCTCAGGCAGGTAAGTGGGAGGTAGTTATGTAAGTAAAGGGGTTTGGAGGGCATCTGAGTACTGGCCAGGTGGGGCCATGATTGACAGACCCTCTTAACATGATCACCCAATATACTTCAAATCACCTTTAATAGTGGGTGTAAGTATAGAGTAAACAAATTGCCTTAATGCCCCAATCATAATTGTTTTGATGTTTTGGCCTAGGAACAGGTGAGAGCATCCTCTGATTTCTTCCATTCTTTAACACCATATAGCAACAGAAGCCCACATACTTCTATTAATAAACCATTGTAATTGCAATCAACTGTGGGATTCCACATTAAAAATAGTACAACATATATAGGGGGAGACCCCTATACTCAACATGGCGACATGGTGGTTTCTCAAATTTGAGTTGCGACATGGGCAAAAAAATGAGTGACATGACATGGACATATAGTAAATTTGACAAGGTTGATTCTTTAAATACAGGTGATGTGAGACACTGGAATAACTTTAGGTGACTGGTTACATGTCCATTTCTTAGATTCGACATGGGGACCCCCCATCTAGACATGATAATGAACAACTGCAATGTTTAACTTTTAACCTAAAACCTCGCGTATAAGCCGAGGCTAGTACGTGAATCAGATTGCTGGTGCGGCTTATAGGATTGGCACAGAGTCCAGGTGCGGCTTATACGCGAGTTTTTGCTCCTATAGTACAGTACTAAAGTCACCCTATTCAGATAGCTGGTGCAGCTTATAGGATCGGCCAAAAGTTGGGGTGCGGCTTTTACGCGAGTTAGGCTTATACGCGAGGTTTTACGGTAATTGTCGGAAACACCCTGACAATTAATGTTACAATATTACAATCTGCTTAATGAGGTTGAAATAAAACCATTTAAATAAGAATAATAGCAAACAAATAAAATATTAGTCAGAATGAAATATTAGTAATAATATAACATTGTGCTTACCATAGATGTCGACTCCTCGGTACATGGCGGTTTGTCCCATGACGACGCTTCCAGCTGCCCCCACCTCCCCTTTAGGCCCCATCGTACCCTTATCTCCCACCATGCCCTTAAGGCCCTCAGCCCCTTTAAGGCCCTCAGCCCCTGTAGGGCCCCTCTCCCCATTATCGCCCTTACTGCCCTTATTGCCTTCCATGCCCTTATCCCCCATAGGCCCGGTGCTCCCAGTAGCCCCTATATCCCCCTCGTCCCCCTGCATCCCAGTGCCCCCCTTAGCCCCTTTAGTACCCTCCATACCGGGGGTCCCTGGCTCCCCGTCCGCCCCCTTCGGTCCCTCCACCCCGGTGTCTCCCGTCTCCCCAGGGCCCCCAGCTGTAGACGGGTCCCCTAGCTCCCCCATGTCCCCCATGCCTCCCGCGGCACCCTTCACTCCCATTGAGCCCTTGTCCCCCTCGGCCCCCTTCATCCCTTTATCTCCCTGATCTCCCTCCCCGGGGGACGCCCCATTGGCACCGTTTACTCCGTTCTCACCCGCGTCCCCGGCTGGGCCCTTATCCCCGCCGGGTCCGGTATCTCCCTTTGCCCCAGTAGCCCCCACGTCCCCCATATCCCCTACCTCCCCATCCACTTGGGCCCCCGTGGGTCCTTTAGTCCCCTGGACCCCAGGCTCCCCCTTGTCACCTTTAGATCCAGGGGCCCCCTTAGGGCTATCCCCGACTGCCCCAGCCTCCCCGCCGTCCCCCGTGGCCCCCGTAACCCCTGCCATCCCTGTCCCAGCTCCATTAGTCCCCGCCGAACCCTTCTCACCTGGTGATCCCTTAGGTCCTCCATAGCCCATATCCCCCATGTCCCCCTTTGCCCCTGTGTCCCCCTTCCCCCCTTTATTACCCGCTGTTCCTGCTGCCCCCTTGTCCCCGGTTGCCCCTTTGGCGGCTTGATTCCCTTGCTCTCCCTTGTCCCCGGTTGCGCCATTAACCCCGTTTGTCCCCGCCGTTCCCTTGTCCCCGGCTGCTCCCTGTGCGCCCTTGTCTCCTTTGTTGCCTGTGGGAAAATGAGAAACAAGGTTGATTATGATCTGCCGGGATTTCATTGTCATATCAGGCCATCGCCATCTAGCATTTAGCTGCTATGATCTAAGATGTGGTATGCATGACAGTAAGTGACACATACAGTTGATAATACAAAGTGCCATATCTCTATGATACTTTAATTACCTATCTTCTAGTCCACATAATACTTGAATGCGGTCAGATCACTGTATCACCCCTTAAGCCTTTAAGGACGGCATGATACCTTAATGCACCATGCACTTAATCATCATGATGCATGAATGCAGCCCTAGCGAGTAACTCGCCAGGGCTCCATTCATGCATCATGCCGACCTTATGAGGTTGAAACACTGCCAAAGGGTCAGCATGATGTACCAATGTAGCACTGGCGAGTTACTCGCTGGGGCTGCATTGGTGCATCATGATGGCAAATCTCATATTTTAGCGACATCCGTCGTTAAAGGGTAAAACAGGGAAATGTTGGAGACAAGAGTCACCTCTGGCTCTAGATGGTATTGGGGTATTTGGTATCCTGAAAATGAGCAGGCTTCCACCTGGTCAGATGACAGAGGCGTAGGAACCAAATCTTCATTAGGGAGGCCCAGGGGGGCCCACTCCAACCAACCTTAAAGTGGGTACATCCGATTTTTCTTCAAATTCTAAATCCTACTTAAATGTATTCCAAACACTGTAAAAGTATAATATTTAGAGCTTAGAGGTCAATTAAATGTCATCAATATGTGTTAATAGGTCACAAAGGGAACCAATGTCTGCCAACCATTGGCTTTTCTAGTGTATTTCCAATGGGAGTAATAAAAGCGTGCACGCTTTTATTCCAAAATGACCAAATATTGGTCAATAAAATCGAATTAGAGCAGAATTGGAAGGAATTAGAGGGAATATTTGTTCCATAGCTTTTTCCTTTGCAGGAGAGGTAAGGATTGGAAATTGTGTGTATCATTTGACAGGGTTTGACAAATTTTTGGGGGCCCAAACATATTCAGCCCCCCCCCTCTTCAGTGATTGGTTGGGCCCGGGCCCCCCTGGCCCCCCTTTTCCTATGCCACTGGATTAACCATTCCTATAATAGGGGAGCCAATCTGAAATGTTTGAGAGGACCTGGTACGGCTTGCAATAGATGGTATGAATGGTGAACTAAGATATTTTGAGGGTGCTGATTCCATTTCTGCTATGTGTAGAATGATATCTAGGTCGGAACAAGGTCAAAAACAAGGTCAAAGGTCACGGTTTTAAGGACCTCTAAAGGGTACATACACTTTGAGACTAATGCAAAGATACTGAACCTGAGTGTTATTCATCTTACATAGCCATTCTTATATATATGGTCCATTCCCTGACTGACTATGGCGGATATTGACAGGGTGCAAGGTCATGTTTTACAAGGTCAAACATGGAAAATACTTATAATTCTCAATTTGCTTCCTTTCTCTATGCACAGATAATAGATACATATGTATATAGGCAAGATTTTCTGTCGAAAAGAATGCCCACATATTAGCCATTAAGAACTAATGGCATCAGAGGGTTAAACCATGGTATTTCCATGATAATCCAACCTATATCTGAATTTGATGTAAAAAGGGTAAATCATCAGAATGGTTTAATCATGTTTGAGCCTGTCAATAATCTGTGCTGATACTTGCTATTGCATTTAAGAACCCACTATGACCTAGTATTTAGTTTTGTAGTGTCATGTGGCCTTGTGAAAGGTCAAGGTCACATCTAGTAAAAAAGAAATGCTACAAAACCAGTAAAGTCAAAATAGCCACAATATAACAGAGGCAATTAGGAAAGGGGGTATGATTCATTGAGATAAGTAGGTGAACAACCTCTATTGTAACATGCCAAATATCATTTGAAGGACACTCTGGTTGATTATTCATTTGCCTTATAAATGGACCTATCTCAGTTCAAGGTCATTTGGATGTCTTCTATTCACTGATGTTAGGCAGAAAAGCAACATAAAAGAATAGTTGAAGTGCCTACTATAGTCAATGCTAGCATGCATTTGATCTCATTTTAGACCATTTCTTTCTTTCATCATGATTACCCCAGTTCAAGGTCATTTGGATGTCTTATATTCATTTATGCAAGGCAGGAAAGCAACATGGCAGGCAGGATAGAATATTGAATTGCCCAATACAGGAAATGCTACCATGCATTTTATCTAAATTTAGACCATTTCTCTCAAGCAGAATGTCCTTGAAACTATTCAAATGACATTTGGCATGTTACAATAGAGGTTATTTACCTAATTATTTCAATGCATCATACCCCCTTTCCCAATTGCCTCTGTTATATTGTGGCTATTTTGACTTTACTCCTTTTGTAGCATTTCCCTTTTACCAGATGTGACAAGGCCACATGACACTACAAAACTAAATACTAGGTCATAGTGGGTTCTTAAATGCAATAGCAAGTATCAGCACAGATTATTGACAGGCTCAAACATGATTAAACCATTCTGATGATTTACCCTTTTTACATCAAATTCAGATATAGGTTGGATTATCATGGAAATACCATGGTTTAACCCTCTGATGCCATTAGTTCTTAATGGCTAATATGTGGGCATTCTTTTCGACAGAAAATCTTGCCTATATACATATGTATCTATTATCTGTGCATAGAGAAAGGAAGCAAATTGAGAATTATAAGTATTTTCCATGTTTGACCTTGTAAAACATGACCTTGCACCCTGTCAATATCCGCCATAGTCAGTCAGGGAATGGACCATATATATAAGAATGGCTATGTAAGATGAATAACACTCAGGTTCAGTATCTTTGCATTAGTCTCAAAGTGTATGTACCCTTTAGAGGTCCTTAAAACCGTGACCTTTGACCTTGTTTTTGACCTTGTTCCGACCTAGATATCATTCTACACACACCAGATTCGGAATCAGCATACTCAAATTACCCTAATCCAACTGTCATATCATCTATTGCAGGCTGTACCAGATCAAAGTTGAATATTGACATTTAGGATGCTTGGCTCCCCTATTACTATGTCAGCATTGTAGGACACATCTAGTTATGTGCACCTATATACTGGACAATGTGTGCTGACAGCATTCTTGTAACGTCGTGAATAAGGGAGTCCTCGAAAATGAAATAGGATGAGGATTACGTAGGTGTTGTAGTCAATGCTTGTTACTTAAGCCTTTAAGGACGGAATGATGCATTAATGCATCATGCCCTTGGTCGTCATGGTGCATAAATGCAGCACTGGCAAGTAACTTGCTAGTGCTGCATTCAAGCATCATGACGACCCTATGAGGTTGAGACACTCTTGAAGGGTCGGCATGATGCACCAATGCAGGACCGGCGAGTTACTCGCTGGGGTTGCATTGGTGCATCATTATGGCAAATGTCATCTTTTAGCGACATGCCATTCTTACAGGGTTAATACACTGTAGTGAAGGCTGCAGTTGATGGATTCTGGGGGGGGGGGGCAAAAAAAATGTGGACCACTTGAAGGGGGATCATAAAAAATTGGACCTCTTTTGAGTGGGGACCAAAATAATTGTTGCACCCCTTTTTGGTGAAAAGGCCCATGTGTAACTCTAGCTCAGTGGTCGGCCGTGCATAATTCCAACTTGCCTAGGGGGAGGGACCTAAAAATTTCGACCCTTCCCTTGGGGGGACCAAAATCATTTCAATCCATTTGCGCACAAATACACGGACCCCCCTCTGTTGTTAAAAGATGACCACTCCCTAAACAAGTGTCAACTGCAGCCTTCATTACGTGCATTTACCCTTTAAGGACGGATGTCGCTAAAAGATAGCATTTGCCATCATGATGCACCAATGCAGCCCGAGCAAGTAACTCGCCGGTGCTGCATTAGTGCATCATGCTGACCCTTCAGGAGTGTCTCAACCTCATAGGGTCGTCATGATGCTTGAATAAAGCACTGGCGAGTTACTTACCAGTGCTGCATTCATGCATCATGACGACCAAGGGCATCATCCATCAAGGCATCATGCAGTTCTTAAAGGCTTGACGAACAAGAATTGACAACAACACCTACGTAATCCTCATCCTATTTCATATTCCAGGATTTCTATTCATAATTGTCATAACACCACTACATATAGCTGAGTCAGATTCCCTGTACCCAGTGGGGGCCGGCTTCCCCGTACCCTGGTGGAAAGCCTGAAGGGGTGAAACACCTGGGTAATCCTCCCCCTATTTACCATACTCATCCAGTAACGTGAGACATGGTCTATCTGATAGGACAAAGGGATGTAGCTCAGTGGTAGAGCAATCGCTTGGCAAGCGGAAGGCCCCAGGTTCGAGTCCCGGTGTCTTCAAAAACGTCATTTTCAGAGAAACCATGTCCCTCACACATGTATGTGTTCTACATAACGGAGGGCTCTTTTTTTAATAAGGTGGATTTTGGGGGGCGGACCAACAAAAACTTGGACCCATCTTGAGCGGGGAATCAACAAAATTTGGCACCCTCTTGAGGGCCGGGGAGGAGACTTTACACCCCTGTTTAGCAAAAAATAACAACACATGTTACAATAGCTTAAATGGCTCTGCCACGCTTCATTCTCATGTAGGGGCGGGGTGACAAAAAAAGTTTTCTTTGCCTGTTTAATTGACAATCCACCCACCCCCTATGTTATAAAATTTTAATGACCACTCCCGAACAGGCAAGCTATGTATAGACCAGATTTAGGATGGACCGGTGGATTCTTGATACAACTTGTGGTTAACCTATAACCCTTTTAAGGATGGCTGTCACTAAAAGATGACATTTGTCATCATGATGCACCAATGCAGCCCCGACGAGTAACTCACTGGTGCTGCATTGGTGCATCATGCCAACCTTTCAGGGTATTTCAACTCTGTACGGTTGGCATGATGCTTAAATGTAGCACTGGTAAGTTACTCGCCAGGATTGCATTCATGCATCAAACCGCCCGTAAAGAGTTTTAATACTGTGATAAGCGGAGGGATTGTGACTTGTCATAAGTTCCACCTCCTATTTCCCGCACTGCCGGACCTACACAGAGAAAAGAAACAGCGTCAAAAGGGAGTCCAGGTTTCCTCCAATATGACTCCCCTATTTAGGGAGCCTAAGGGAGCCCAGGTGACTCCTTGGCTGAACTAAGGGAGTCACCTGGGGGAGTCATATGACCCAAAGAGCTATATGACTCCCCCAGGGGACTCCTTGGGTCAGCCAAGGAGTCACTCAGGCTCGCTTATGCAACCCGGACTCTCCTAAAGAGGGGAGTCATTCTGGACGCAACCTGGACTCCCTTTTGACACTGTTTCTTTTCTCTGTCCGAGGCCGACCTTACATTTTTTATGCAACTTTGAAGACATTTTCATATCTTTGAACCTTTTTCTGGCCATTTTAGGTTGAACACAGATGCTGGCTATTATTTTGATGTTTAGAAAATAATATGGGATATTTAGGCTGCATGATACATGGAGATTTATGCAATTTTGAATAAACCTTCTTCCCATGTTACCAGTAACATACTTTTTTGAAAATTTTGGCTTAAGGATGGGGGTGTATCGATATCATGGTGGTTCCCCGTTGCGGTGGTGAGCTGTTCCCACACTGTCAGAGGGTCAACAGAAGGAATGCAGGGCCCGCCTTACTCTCGTTCCCGCATCCTTCCAAGGAAGGCTCTAGTAACTACAACATGACCTTGAACTTGGGATTTCCCTAGGTTTTGCTTGGAACCAGTGGACAGGAACCAGAATGTATGACGGTAGTTTTACCATCATAGTTTCTGGTTCCATTTCCAGTTCCGGTTCGCTGGTTCCAAGCTACCAGCAGGGATTGCCCAAACCCAGCAAAATCGCAAGTTCAAGGTCATGTGGCTGTTACCAGAGCCTTCCTTCGGAAGGATTTGGGAATGAGAATAAGCACGCCCACACTCTATTATCTTAGTGACACCATGGGTGCGGGGAACAGGCTTCTTTATGTAGCTCTTTGAGGTCCGCATGATGCATGCATGCAACTCTGGTGAGTAACTCGCCAGGACTGCATTCATGCATCATGCTGACGGTACTTGATACGCTTGCATTGGGTTGGCATGATTTATGAATGCAGCCTTGATGGATATATTGGCCAGGGCTGCATTCATACATCACGACGATACAGAAGCATTATGAGGTCCTTAACCCTAACCCAAGTACGGCATGTCGCTAAAAGATGACAATTGTCGTCATGATGCATCAATGCACCCGATCCTGCATTGGTGCACCATGTCAACCCCTTGGGAGTGTTTCAGCCCTGTAGGGTCGACATGATGCATGAATGCAGCACTAGCGAGTTACTCGCTAGACTTGAATTCATGCATCATGGCGACTAAGGGCATGATGCAGTAATGCATTATGCAGTCCTCAAAGGGTCAACACATAAACTACATCTGTCCCCCGCACATCGTGATTCTAGAGAAGGTTCTTGGAACTCAAAGAAGGATAACTGAGAACAATGATGTGTAGGATATGACTTCCAAATCAATTTCAATTCAATTTCAATTCAATCTAAACAGTTTATTAACCTGAATATAAATCTATATCTATAACAAAAGAATTCTTTTTAAGAATTCAACAGTCCTTGGATGATAATACTTGGGGTGGTGGGGGGGGGGGGGGGGTTATGAAGGATGATTTCAACATTGCTGATACTGAATCACATTCTCATTGTTAACTTGCATAACAACCATTATTTGTTGGCAATTCATGACATTTACCAATAAATAACAATATTCAGTATTTTTGCCGTTAAACGCACAATATAAATTCACTTAATATACTTTAGAAAGTACGGTACAAATACGTTTTTATCCAACTTTATTCTAGGCCCATTTAGGCCTATTTTACCTAGAAAGGTATGAATTTTAAATTAAAAAAAAAATTTGATCATAATTTGCGAGTCAATTCCCAATTTTTGAGGCCTTAGTAAAAAAAATTAGAAAAGGTAAAAAAAATAAGACCTGCATACCCTAGATCTTCAGACTATGTAACGAGAAACACACAGTATTCGACGTAATAAGCGTCCTCCCCCAAATAAGCTCCCTCCCCCTTTTTTCAGATTTTTCCCCCAGATTTTTTATGTGTTTCAGCAATTTTATAGACCGATGCAGAAAGAAAGAGTGACTTTCTCAAAATAAAATTGTGTTTACGTTGGTTTTAGCAGAACCTCACAACATTGTTTGTAATGGCTATTGTCTCGTATCAGAAGACTCACAGGACAATTTTCTTTCAAACAGTGTACATAAGAATGCAGGATTTTGAGATTTTATTATGAATTTATAGGTCACAGAGATAAAATTGATCAAAAACTTTATCAACAACTTTTCTGAAAAGTCACCTTTTCTTGATGCATGGATCTATAGCCCTATAGGTCTCTGTGTCCACTCACCTTTAGGTTCTACGATGATGATCTCCACTGCAGGCGAACAAAGCAGCGTTAAAGCAGTAAGCAATAGCAGAAGCAGATACAGAGCCAAAAATAATTATTTCATTTCAAGAAAATAATATCATTAAACTCAACTGGTGGACAAATTACTAATTTTGAGAAAACATTTTTTCTTATAACTAGTCATTTGTCCGCCAGCCGAGTTTATTTATTGAAATGAGAAAACTTCTTGAAATGAGAAAATTATTTTTGGATGTGTAGCAGAAGCAGATACACAGCCAATAATAATCATCTCATTTCAAGAAAATAATATTATTTAACTCAACTGGCTGACAAGCCACTTGTTTTAAGAAAATATTTTTTCTTAAAACAAATGGTTTGGTTTGTCCGCCAGTCGAGTTTAATTATCTTATTTCCTTGAATGAGAAAATTACTATTGACTGTGTATAGGCAATATAGAAGGCACTTAACCCTTTAAACCTTTAAGGCCGGTGTAATGCCTTAATGCATCATGCCATGGTCGTCATGATGCATGAATGCAGCCCTGGCAAGTTACTTACCAGAGCTGCATCCATGCATCATGACGACCCTATGGGATCAAAACACTCCTAAAGGGTCACTATGATGCATTCGATACAGCCTTGGCGAGTTACTTGACCCGGCTGCATTAGTGCATCATGAAGACTACTGTCGTCTTTTAGTGACACGCTTCCTTAAGTGGATGGCATGATGCCTCAAGACGCATTGGTGCATCATTTGTCATGATGCACAAAAGCAGCAGCAACTGAGTTGGTGCATTATGTTAACTGTTCCGAAGTGCATCAACCCTGTAGGGCAATCATGATGCAGAAATGCAGCACTGGTGCTGCATTCATGCATCATGACGACACAATGGCATAGTGCATTGAAGCACTATATGTCCTTAAAAGTTTAAAGGGATAAATAGCAAAACCCTATAAGCATTTATTTTATCCAATTAATGCACGTTAAGCATGTTTAAGCATTTCCCCTGGTATCTACAGCAAGTAAGCAATATGCGACCCGTTTTAACAAAATGGGTCGGAGGTCGCATATTAAACATGTGATAGTGCAATATTTTTGATACTTCTTTTTGTCAAATTAAAAGTTCGATAATTAACATTTAAATTAGATATTAACTATAATAAAATACAATTATAAATCCCATGGCCATAATTTTTGGAATAATAGGAGTGGAAATGCGGAAATGTGGAAAAAATTGGAAGTGGTTTATAACTTAGTTTTCCAGAAGATAGCTATTCATAGGTCAAAAATCTAGGTTCTTTACAATGCAAGTTCCGACCCATTCCGTTTAAATTGGTCACATATGATAATAGATTAAAACATCATAACATTAAAATAAGCCATAGTTTGATTCATTATTTATAGCAGCTGGAAAAAGCAAATTATCCCATTTAAGCAGCAGACATATATGCAAAATCCACTGTTGGCAGGTTTAAAAGCAAGTCAGCATAATACAATCTTAGCAGGTGTGTAAATTGTTGCCATAGTTGATAGTTTAAAGCAGCTACAAAATTCAGTAAGCCTTGTTGCAATAAAGGTTGAATAAAGGCTTAAAACTAATCAAACTATTGCATTGATGTCTAGTACTAAAGTGGGAGTGTAAGCAAATGAGAAAGCAAAATTCGCTATTATTCATCCATGGACCAAGACTAAAGCACTTTGCTGCCCTTTAATATAAGACGGACGGTTAGGGTCGCGTCATTTATTGCCAGCTGGGGGGGGGGGGAGCTAGTGGACAAGAAGGCTCATAATTCTCTTTTTTAAGCCCTCGGGGGAGGGGGAACAAAACTTATAATGCCTCCATGTAAAATCATGAAAATGAGTTGAAACAAAAAAAATGCTGGGGAGGGAGCAAAACTAAATACCGTTCATTTAAATACTTACGACCATGCGTGCTTTTACAGGAGCTTTGTTGTTTGTTTTCTTTGTGAGGAGGGGGGGGGACATTTCTCAAAATCTGAACAAGTGGGGGGGGGGGATTTTAGAGTTGACTTTCGACTAATTGGTGGGAGACGGCGTCGGACATTTTTTTTATTTTAGGGGAAAAAATCCACCAATCCCCACCTAATATAGTAACAAATGACTCCACCCACAAAACAATATTCAAAAAAGGGTATAAATAGAAGAATTGGAGAAATCTCAGTTTATACAATTTTAAAGAATTATGGTATGAATTTTAAACATAAAAAAACACACCAATAAATAAAAGAAAATATAAACACACCTTTAGGGAGGATAGTGATGGTGATGGTGTCATTACTAGAGTGAGTGTTGACATTGCCGACACCATCATCTATGGTGAGTGTAACGGTGCCCTCAGTCGCAGCTCCCAGGGCACCGCTGGGGATGGTCAGGGTTATGGAGTGAGAGACACCCCCCTGGGGCTGGGGGACCGACAGGGTGGTGGGGCTGTAGGTGACGGTAGACAGGCCGTCAGAACCACGCGTGAATCTGTATAATTAAGGAAATCATAATTATTTCTTGATGTGAACGATAGTTGCTAAATTAATGTATCCTAGAGCGGAGGTTTATGTAATAGTCATCAGAACCCCGAGTGAACCTACAAAAGCTAAGGAACTTGATATTATGTTTTTGAAATACAAGATATACCATACTTAAGTACTACAAGGGTCGTATTCAATGATTCCCATTTATACAACGTGATCATTTTCAAAGGGCTATAAAAAGTTGTCTTTCCTTTAATAAATGGCCTCGAGAAAAAAAAACCTCAAATGCAAATGCCCATTGATATGGTTTCTGACGTATTTCATGAGTCGGGGCTTGGGCGTATCCTGCTCAACGTGTGGCTTTATGGGAAATGACCCAAGCCCCCATTAGTGAAATATATCAATTGGTGTTGGCATCTGTCTATTTGTTTTATGTAAAATGTCAACATAAGGTTGTCAGCAGGGATGGTCAGGGTTATGGAGTGACCGTAGACAGGCCGTCAGAACCACGCCTGAATCTGTATAATCAAGGAAATCGATTTTCAAGACCCAAATTCACATTTAAGTAGTTACGAGTTCATTGATATTTAAAAGTGGGAAGATGTATATCATTTTATCCAATTGCATTACTGACAGTCTGAGCTTTAATTTGATACCAACTATGCCAATATTTGTCCATTTTCATCATGTTTTTAATCTAAAATTAGCAAAAGAAAAATTATTTCTTGATGTGAACGATAGTTGCTATGTTAATGTATACCACAGCTGGGGATGTGATTGATGATAGACAGGCTGTCAGAGTTACTTGTGAACTCGGACAAAAGGAACTCGATGCCCAGGTAAAGCAAAACTAACATAATTTTTTCACGTCTTGATTACCAAGATGTCTTTTATGCAAATTACTTTTACATGGTTTTTGGTGCAGGTTTCTCGTGTGAGAATATTTGTGTGTATTTTACATAAAAATATTTACAAAGGAAATACATACTTATCAGTGATTCTTTTTAACATAATAATAGTATATATATGATCAGCTGATCTACTTTATGTCAATATCTGACATGTTCATTGGCACTCTGCACAGAATGTTGGTAATGCTGGGTCTGTCAAAGCCATTTGCAGGTATTTTACAGTTCCTCAAACACTCATCGACAATAAATATCATTGTGGTGCAGTTGCGTTTCTGCTCAACATGTTTCTGCTCGGTTTCTGACCAGTCTAAAAAATATGTTTTTGGACCCAATTCTTTTTCTGAGGGGTTCTATATGCACATAGTAACATTGCCTGCTATTTACCTTCTTTAAGAGATTTTCCCTATAAAGCCGTAAAGATGTACCAGAAATTGTCCTTTCACGTTTCTGCTCGCCTGAACTAAATCCCCTTTATAGGGCAGAGTTTTCAATATTTTCAGAGGGGAGCCAGCATTATTTCCCTCTCTCAGTGCCAATCCATAAGACCCATTGTTATGTAGCTAACATCCCTCATTTCCATCTCTCCTAACAACCAAACTAATGCAATTGTAAGCTATAACAGCCATAACCTTTTTATTCAAAATTCCATGAAAAATCAACTTCTCTCAATATGCCAATTACATCAGGCATGTGTCATACCATCAGACACACCCGTTTAGGCCCTTTCCTTAAATGTAACACAACTCGTCCAGATGTTCCTAATGAACAACATGAGCTGGACTATTAGTAAGACATGCCCTAGGCTTCTGTAGTAATTGAGGATAAATAAAAGAAATTTCAACTTCAACTTCAACTTCAAGAAATTCCTTCATGAGCTAAGGGCTGTGTCTCAGGACCTTGGGCCAATGTTTTTGTCTCTGATCGGGTGCCATCTCTGACCAGGTGCCGTCTCTGACCAGGTGCCGTCTCTGACCGGGTGCCGTCTCTGACCAGGTGCCGTCTCTGACCGGCTTGGCTTGATAAGGCCAAAATACCAACAGCCGGAGGCTACTTATAATTGTAATTATAAATATATAACAACCGCCATAACGTTTTCACAAATCCTTATATATATATGAGTAAAATTGTTTATAAAACACCTTTTTTTACACCTGGTCAGAGACGGCACCTGGTCAGAGATGGCAGCTGGTCAGAGACGGCACCCGGTCAGAGACAAAAACATTGGCCCAAGGTCGTGAGACACAGCCTACTTAAGGCGTACACCTGTATACAAGCACATATAGCAATATCCAAGTTTAAAGATAACTCATGCCTCATGCTGTTTAGGGTCCCCCAAGTTCTGATGCTATTTATTTCTTAGCTCTTTATCACTGGCTAAAAACACAAAATGTGTGCTTAATCTATGGACCCCCCCCCCCCCCATGTACATGGTATATGGCAGGGCACTCCTTCCCTTTTGTGCCATATCTATCCTACCAGAATCATAGGTTTTTAGGCATGGTTTCTTGATCCTTGATTACAATTTGGATGCCATCAATTGTGTAAACTGCAATATGGGACAAAGTTGGATTAAATTTCATGTGGAATATATGTGGTGTTACTAGTGTTACAATGACTTGATAGATTATGGTTGGACAACCGAGGTAGATGCTCTGACACCTTTTCTGTGTCCTTTGAAATTGTAGAAGTCAAAATACTCGCTTATGGCTGATATCACATTTGAGCCGTTTGGTTAAGATAAATGTGTATTTATGGAACTGTAAAATGCCTCCAAAATGTCTTTGACAGACCAACTGTTACTACCCAGTAAACAAATAACGTTATACATCATTTTAAAACGTTACATAACGTTATATGTCAATGTTTTTCTAAGGTTCTTTATTATGGAATAACGTTATGTAAAGTTTAAAACGTTATTTTGACGTAAAATAGCGTTTTCTTTGTGAGCTGGGTAACTTCCTGTACAGAGTGCCTATGGAGATGTCACATATTGACATAAAAAAGACATCATTCTATGATGTCCTAAATGTCTCTTAGAGGTATCCTAATCATGCTAGCTGATTTACAATCACTACTGTGGGTGGGTATAGTCAGAATTGGTACAATACACAGCCAAAAATAATTATCTCATTTCAAGAAAATAAGATAATTAAACTCGAATGGCAGACAAACCACTTGTTTTGAGAAAATATTTTTTCTTGAAACAAGTGGTTTGTCCACCAGTCGAGTTTAATCAACTTATTTTCTTGAAACGGGATAATTATTTTTGGCAGTGTATTTTTCCCTTGATCTTTATCTTCATTTCACGTCTTCCTGATATGTCCAAATTTCAAAGCTCTAGACATCTTTTACAGCTGGTCGATATTGTTATGTTAAAAGGTATCACCGCTGAACATGTCTTTTCATGTAAATATTTTGATGTAAAATACAGACTTCATGTCAGAATCCATATAAAAACCATTTGCCTATAAGGCAGTTGGTGACCAAAACCGACATCATTAAATGATGTAATCACCCATCACAGAATTATGCACAAAAGATACTATTTACTGCAAGTTTTTTTAGCTGGGTATTATATTTTTGAAAAAAAAGATTTACCATACTAGAGTCCTGGAAGGGCCGTATTCAATGACTTCCATTGAATACAATGTGGCCATATTCAATGGCCCCTGCATTCATCTCAATGCTGACACTACTAGAAAAAGAGTTCCCCTCTGCATTATGTCGCACTCATAGTAGGTGTAAAATGACTTACGTGATATCAAGGTCATCAAATCCGAGTTGGCTCAGTGTGATGTCGATGTCCACCTCGTCACCTTCAAACGCGGTGTCCGTCTGCTTATCGAACGCTGTTATTTGCGCTGTCAAATAGAAAATGCCAATTTACACATGTTTCAACCTCTGACTTTTGGCAGGTTCTATAAGCTGCACTAGCGATGTGACATGCGCACTAATATTTTGGAGAGGTGATTTGTCAACACAACGGATTGCACAACATACAGTAGGTAGGCGACTGTAACTAAGGAGGCCCGCAGCGCCCCAATGCGGCCTGCGGGAGAACTACAGTCCTATTAATACTTGTATTACCGGGCTAATACTACACGATAAATCATTCTTTTCAAGTGGGAAAAAAAGGTATGCACTTGTATCATGGTACCAGAATTTATGTGCTTGCATCTAGTGTACCCTAAAGGGTGTTCCTACTGTTTAGTAATCAGCTGTAATGGACATACTGTTTTAAATCTAACAGTTGAGCTTACATTTTGGGTACCTATCCTTTCCCCCGGCCTTAGATCAGATTCCTACCTGACAGCAGTTTTGTGTTTCATATTGATGATTATTATGTGAACATTTCCAGTCGCAATCATAGAGCTGGTGTTCAGCTACCATTAACCTTTGTTTTTGTTACTTTCCCCAACTTATTAAGGCAGGAAACAGTGTTTCAGATGGACTTGAAAGTTTAGATATCATATTGCAATACATTGATATATCGTCATCAACATAAATTGGATGTCAATGACATCCCTAGTTTCAGGTTACCCCATCCTACCTAGCAAAACAGGGCCGACCCTAGAAATTTTTATCCGATTATGAAAAAGATTTTAAAGTGATTTTAGGGTCAATTTGATAGTGTACGAGTCGACGTAGAAGTCAATGAGAAACTTTTATCCAATTTTGAAAAAATATTCATGTTTAAGTAATTTTGGGCATATTTCAGGGTAAATTTGATAGTCTACGAGTCGACACTGTTGTAGGTGAGTCGGTGCTGAAGTTTACGAGTCAACATCCGGGTACTTTTCAGTCCAAAGTAAAAAGAAATTAGATTTATTTCCTTTTTTTTAAATCAAAAAAATCCGACCTACACTACCTAGATTTTCAGACTATGTAATCTGAAACATGCCTTTTTTTTTGGCCTATGTGCCCTTGAAGGGTTAAGCAACGCGCCATCCCTATATAAAGGATTAGAATAGCTACACTGACAGTTTAAATGCCCTGGCCCTTAGTCTGCAATAGCTATCCAAGGTTAGTCATAGGGGCATCGGTCAGGCATGACTAAGTGCTATTCAAAAATGACTGAAGCAAAACAACATATGACTAATGCCTTACTCAAAAGGACGTAGCCTGATAGTCATTCAAATGGAGAAGACATGGAGGTGAGTTGGTCAGATGATCAACCCGGCAGTATTAACTAACCTAAGTTGGTCATTTAGGGGGCCAGAAAATGGCTAACTAGGTAAGGTGCTATTTTAACGTTAGCCAGTGCTCCCTGTACCACCAAGCTCTCAGTTATCCCATGTAACATAAGTACATGGGGGCCATGATTGGACCAATACACCACTAGAATATGGGCCAATATTGGCATTTTGATATTCGCCCACCGTAATGGCCCATGCTCACAGAAAGTGATATTGATTTCATGTTGTCCCAATGGTGGACCAACATTTCTATGTGTTAACATTATTTCAAGGTTAGAAATTAAACATCGGGGCAACCTTGTAGTACATATGTTGCCCCAACATATAATTTTGAATATAGGACCACTGCAACAATCCCTGATATTGAACAATACCATTTTTATTTGTATAATTGAATGTGCAAGCATACTTAAGACATGACTGTCAAGCATCATCAGTCTAGACAGCCATTTCTGTCAGCCAATCCATCTTAATCTCAATCCCAAAATGGTCAGACATCATACAAACTGGATTACCATCATTTAGGACTTATTTAACATCTTTACCCTCACATGAGGTGTCTTCCAGTTACTTTTGACAAATTTCTAGTGGTGTCATGCAGTAAATGGCACTTATAGATATTGAATTTCATCCATGCATTTCCGCTGACCTTTAAACATGTGAAGCACACTGAGTATCACATTAATAACCCAATATGACAGCAAATTAGGAGCCAATCAGTCAGAAACTCTTCAGGCAACATTGAATCCCCCTTGAGAGATTGCACAGCCAATATTGGACCAGTGTCGTTAGAATTGATGTTGGTCCAATATTAGAAATAATTATGATGGCCCTAAAATGTTCCAACACTGGGCCAACACTGGGTCAATATCAGCAATATCAAGCATGGACCACTGTTGGACAAATATGACATTTCAAATGAGTACTTGCCAAGGGTGGGCCGTCATTGTAATTTGTATGTTGAGCCAATGTATGCATAACCTACAATGGGCCATGGTTGGTACAAAGAGTGCAATGGAGTAGTGAATAGTTTTGCCGGAGTCATTTTTGAAAAGCATTTGATCATGCCTGACTAATGTCCCAAGGACTAACCTGGGATAGCTACTACAGACTAAGGACTGGGGCATTAAGATTTTCTGTGTACTGGCTAACTTCTGGAGCCTGAAGATTAGGCCACTTATTTTATTTTTTTTACTCGCGGGATAAAGTATATAATATAATACACGTTTTTCATGACCCAAAATCACATTTAAGTAGTTACGAATTCATTGATATCTAGAAGTGGTAAGGTGTAAATCATTTTATCCCACTGGATTACTGACAGTATAAGCTTTAATTTGATACCAAATATGTCAATATTTGTCCATTTTCATCATGTTTTTTAAACTGAAATGAGCAAAAGAAAAAAGTTTTCCTCAATTGCTATAATGCGGGCAGTGATGGGAGACCATTTTATTCATTTGAGTGACCTTATCAGTGTGTAGGGGCTAGGTATTGGGTTATTGTTGACGGGTTCTGTTGGACACTGTGTTGCGAGCTCAGTCCGAACCCTTCAGCCAAACGGCAGGTGGCAGCACCTGCTCCGGGCTTGGGGTACGGATAGAGGTCGCTGTAGGCTTCCGGTCTGCGTGTGCGCATGCAGGCTGGTCGCCTATATATAGCCATCGTCCGATGGAACTCTTTGATTCCTTCTGGATACTTGTCTCTAGAATACCCACACATATTATTGGCTAGAAGCCTACTGACCCACTCTTAACTCTATAGGGAGTTCATTCGTTGCTTAGTTCTGCCTGCTAGGTTAGTTGAATAAACTTCCTTGTTGCAACCTGTACACTTGATCCAAACTGTGTCAACCTTGTTCTTTTACTTAATCAAACCTTACCAATATTAAGAGAAAGAAGTTGCGTCCTTTACAAGTGTAACGATCCCTCCCTGCCCCTAGTACTGATATCAACAATGTATTATACTACTTATCTAACAGCATCAGGACATAGGAATAAATCGCGCACCAGCCCTAACAGTAGGTATCCCAGGAGGTTTGAAGATATTGTTGTTGCACATGTGGAAACTAGTTAGATAGATAGACCATGTTAAAAGAAGAAAAGCTGTTTTTATATGGTACAGATCGGTCAAGCGGTTTGGATTTGGGAGCAATTTGAATGTGTCATAATGATGTCTGGACTTAGCCAAATTTGGCCCTTCTCCTCAAGCTCATTATGCAAGGATATGATAAGAATTTTGTAATATCTGCGAAAGGGAATAGATTGTGTAAATTGATTGAATCCTGATCACAGCATATATCTCCTTATCTCAATGAAAAGTCAATGAGTTCAGACCTCAGGTTTAATTTTTACAGGCCCTCAAAATCCTGATATATTACATGTAAGTCACATATTTTGCACAGAGATGTGCAAAATATTGTAGGTTTGGTAGTGTCTGATTTCTTCAATATGTCAGATATCCCCTTGGGTCTCTGGTAATTCATTCTATAGTTTATGGAGATTGTGCTTATTTTTTTCCTATTCAGGATAAACAAGGACAATTTCACAATTTTCATTTTAAAATGAGGAAAACACTAATTTTCCCAATGTCCCTGAACAGTGAAAATGACCAGACTCTAAATCAACATCACACAACTGTTGTCTCATATATCAAGCTGAATTCTTTCATAGGTAAAGGTCACTATGGTATACATCAGGTCCAAGCAAACTTTACCCATTTATTATATTACATAATACTGAGTGATCTGATGCAAATCATGAAATTCTCCGAAACTGTGGAAATATCACTGATATTGGGCTACTTTATAGCATCCTAAGACTAAATTTCTTCCTAACCTCCTAATCCAGCTTTTAATATCAGTTAATTTATACCATTCCTATAACCTAAGTAGACCATTATGTAATGCTTAGGCCGATTACATAATTGTTTAGAAACCTTGATATTGTGGTTGTTTATGCAGGGAACAAATGGGTTTGCAATGATACATTTGTGTGCAATCGCATTTGTGATGATTCTGAGGGGTGCATACATATCATATGTATTGATGTAGTATGTTATATAACCTTTACAAACAATGTGTGAGGACTCATGCCTTCAGACCTGGACTCTGGTGCAGGGGGTCAGGTGCTTCATTCTACTCTGACACTTAGACTATTAATGATAGCATCTAGGTGGTTAGTGTATCTGATAGAGCAAAAAGAGACCTTTCAGACCACCCCAAATATATGCATCTAAGATTTCCGAAAAGTGCTAAATAGTGCCAAAAATTGCCCGAAAATTTGTATTTTTTTATTAAAAAATACTTCTAATGGGCCTCTTCCCACATGTTCTACCTCAAAATATAGCCCTGAGCATCCTGCTTTAGGTAGTAAAACTCCTGAGATCCTATCTCTAATGGTCTGGGAGCAAAAAACGTGTTTATTAGAGGGCTGTAGGGGGGTTGGTACTTTTATTCTATGTTCGCTCTTACGCCATTAGTCATATCAAGTAAGTAGTTAGTGCATCTGATAGAGCAAAGAAATACCTTTTGAATGATCCCAAATATGTGTATGTAACTTTTCGAAAAAGTGCCAAAAATTGCCCAAAAAATCTTATTTTTTTATTCAAAAATACTTCTGATAGGCCTATCACAATGTGTAATACATCAAAATAAAGCTTAGAGTGTGCTGCTTTCAGTGGTAAAATCCCTGAGACTGTATATCTAATGGCGTGAGAGCGAAATCAGTATACAGACAGTGTGCCCTTCAAGGCTGCATGGTTACTCACTGATAGTAGGTCATTTTATCCAATAGTTGGCCAACTTAACAGCACCAGTACAGGTGCTCAGCATCAAGATATGACTTATCTAAAGCATCAGGGCAATGTGGATAGATCAGATCTTTCATCAGCATATTTCAGATAGACAATACTCTCAGTAGTTTGGAAGAGAAGCCATTTCTAAAAGTAGGTGTTTTAGTGAGTTTTTACGCGAGGACACGGCCAGTGGCGGCCTACTGGACTAACAGACGGGTCTCCTGCTGGGCAACTTCCCATTCACTCACCATTGATACCGAATGAATTAGACTAATATCTATTTCGGAATCATTTTTCCAGTGTGTAGTCAAATGGCAAATGGGTTCCCGATCACCTAGATATGTTTGATTAGTTTATATGTTCATTATCAAACTTGCCAGACCCAAAAGACTGAGGCGCCCCATTGGCTTAGCACTACTGCTGCCCGACGACAATGGGCAATAATATAACGTCATACATTGTGCGCCGCCTGGCGAGCACTGCTGGTAGTTTCTCAGTATAGTGATTAATCAATGATTAATAAGATAGTAATCCTCACCTCATTTACATTTTTTCAATTTTACTAGCTCATCATTCCTATTTCATTCTCTATCACCGTCACCCACTTGCCTGTGGGGTGCATGGTAACACTTACAAATCTTTTTTCTTATCTATTCACCCCTTATTATTATATAAGTATTTTTTATTATTCACAAGTCCCTACTCGAACCTAATCTGGAGCAAGTCAGCCAACAGAATGTAGTTTTTGATTATCCAAATAAAGGTTCAACACTCACATAAAATTATCCCAATGATGTGACCAAGTTGAAACAAAAAAAAAGGAAAAAAGGCTGTGTCTCATGAGATCGGGCCAATGTTGTTGCTTATGACCAGGTGCAATCTATGACCAGGTGCAATCAATGGCCGGGTGCAATCTATGACCGGCTGGGAAAAAATCCTTTATCCTGGGCAGATAAAGCTATAAATGGTGGAAAATGTTAATTGGTATTTTAAGACTTTATATCTACATCTGCCCTAAAAAAAAACATTTTCTTTCAAGCCAGTCATAGATTGCACCCGGTCATAAATTGCACCCGGTCATAGATTGTACACAGTCATGGATGAAAACATTGGCCCATATTCATGAGACACAGCCAAAAGTTGTTGTACATATTAGTATTTTTTATCATTCACGAGTCCCTACTCAAAAAAAGGGTGTGTCTCATGAGATCGGGCCATTGTTGTTGTCTACGACACCCAGTCATAGACGAAAACATTGGCCCATATTCATGAGACACAGCCAAAAGTTGTTGTACATATTAGTATTTTTTATCATTCACGAGTCCCTACTCAAAAAAAAGGGTGTGTCTCATGAGATCGGGCCATTGTTGTTGTCTACGACACCCAGTCATAGACGAAAACATTGGCCCATGTTCATGAGACACAGCCAAAAGTTGTTGGCTTACTTGTGGTAACGTAGTGTGTTGTACACAGCAGTACGTAGAGCAGGGTCAGCAGTCTGCCGTCAACCCCCATCATGCTGAACAAGGGACGCCTTCTGCAAATCAACAAAACAGAAACATTACACTTGTGAAGAACACGTTTCTCCGAAAATGATGTATTCGTAGACACCAGGACTTGAACCCGGGGCCTTCCTTCTGCCAAGCAATTGCTCTACCACTGAGCTACATCCCCATGTCCTATCAGATAGACCGTGTCTCACGTTACTGGATCGGTATGGGAGGGGCGCAGTAATGAGTGGGCCACCGCTGCCGGCCTACCTCTCAGATACGGGAACTGTTAAGCCCCTACACACTAACTTTTTTTCTCTCACTTAACGTATTTAAGCTAATAAGCACCCCCTATTAAGGGCCCCCACCTTTTTTTCCTGATTTTTCCTAGATATAGATAATTTAGATAGAGTCAAAAATCAAAACATTTAGATATTTTCCCCTGCAAGGCCCTGAAATCACTGCGTTTTACACATTTGCCATGTTTTTTGCTCCCATTGCGATATATTTCAAGTCTGTATATCTGGATCCAAAGGCCACACTGTACAAATAGGAACAAATATGTACAATATGTGGAGGTTTCCAGTCCGTAAATCGTTACAGTGTAGCTTGAAATAGGCAAGGGTCTAGTGAAAACCCTTGCTGTATAGAATGTTAGGAACAGCCTGGCATGGCTATGGTATCAAACTGCAGAGGTTCTAAGTCCATAAATGGCACTGTGGAGTTTGGCTATTATTGGCAGGAAACCTCTGCGTTTTAGACTAAACTGTTGCAATTTGTAGACATTGGGGTGTTGAAAAATGTTATGTAAATCACTTTGATATTAAATTGACTTCAAACGTCAAATTATGCCACATGTGTAAACTGCAGGGATTTCAGGGCATTGCAGAGAGAAATATCTAAATACTTTGATATTGAGCACTAACCAAATAGCAATACTTATAGCCAAACTCCACAGTACGATTTAGGTAGAAAAAACTCTGCATCTATAGGAATTGAAGAGATATTGGCAATATGCAAGGGCCTACTACTGTATTACAAGGCATTATCGGCTAAGGGCATTTGCAAGTGTTGCAATTTGGTTAGTGTTCAATATCAAAATAATTAGAAATTTTCCCCTGCAATGCCCTGAAATCCCTGCGGTTTATATTTGTGGCATAGTTTTTCTTAAGTTGCAAAACATTTGAAGTAAATTTAGTATGAAAGTGATTTAACATGCAACAGTCCAGTCCAAAATTGCAACAGTCCAGTCCAAAACGCAGAGGTTTCCTGCCAAAAAATCATAATAGTGGAGCTTGAAAAATGAAAGGGAGTATTGGGAATCCTTGCTGTTTGTTATACTGGCCTTCTAGCCAAACTCTACAGTACGATTTATGGGAGTGAAAGCCCTGCGTTATGTTACCAGACTGTTAGCAATATATAAAACAGCTTGGGTTCTCAACTCACCTTTGCCTTTTTCAAGTTACACTGTTACGATTTGTTGCCAGGAAACCTCTGCGTTTTGGACTGAACTGTTGCAATTTGCTAAAACCAGGCTTCAAATATCTGCATTTTGCACTGAACTGTTGCAATATGCAGATAACAGGCTTGAAATGTCATGCATTATTTGACTAAAGAGTGCAAATGTGTAAACCGCCGAGATTTTAGGGCATTGCAGGGAAAAATATCTAAATATTTTGATATTTGACTTGATGTGAATTGCAACACTTAGGCAAGGGCCCTTAGTCAATAATGCCTTGTAAAAAAGCAACAGGACCTTGCATATTACCAAATATCTTTTATTCCCATAAACGCAGGGTTTTCCGACCTAAATCGTACTGTGGAGTTTGGCTATAAGTATTGCTATTCGGTAAGTGCTCAATATCAAAATATTAAGATATTTCTCTCTGCAATGCCCTGAAATCCCTGCAGTTTACACATGTGGCATAGTTTGACATTTGAAGTCAATTAAATATCAAAGTGATTTACATTACATTTTTCAACACCCCAATGTCTACAAATTGTAACAGTCCAGTCCAAAACGCAGAGGTGTCCTGCCAATAAGTCATAACAGTAGAGCTTGAAAAATGCAAGGGAGTATTGGGAATCCTTGCTGTTTGCTATCCTGGCCTTCCTATCTTACCAAACGCAAGGGTTTCAGGCCTATAAATCGTACTGTGGAGTTTGGCCATAAGGGAACAGTTGGCTTATTTGGCAATTTACAGGAAATCCTTGTATATCGCCAAAATATCTTCAATTTCCAAAAACGCAGAGTTTTTCCTACCTAAACCGTACTGTGGAGTTTGGCTAAGATGGAATAAATTCAAACTTAAATTATTAGAGAGCAGTGAACTCACCTGTACTTGATACGTCGACACCGGGCTCACCTGTGACAACCTGCCGTATGGTCCCACTACTGGCGCGCATGCGTGTCTGCAACATTTAATTAACTCTTTAAGGACTGCATGCTGCTTTAACGTGCAATAGCCTTGGTCGTCATGATGCTTGAATGCAGCCCTGTATGGCGAATAACTGCATTCATACCGATCCTCTAGATCAATCCCCTAGCATCGGCATGATGCATGAATGCAGCCCTGGCGGGTTACTCACCAGGGCTGCATTGATGCATCATGCCAAAAAAGAGCATGATGCATTAAAGTATCATACAGCCTGTAAAGGGCTAATTGGGGGGGGGGGGGCGGTCATTATGGATTTAACAAGGAGGGGGGGGGGGAGTCATGAAGAGAATGATGACCTTTTCCTGAGTATCCCCCAACTGAACTGTAGCTCCACTTTTTCTTTTAAAAAAAAGAATAAACATCTTTCGGTTCTTGCCCTATGGTCTATAATGGTCGTCAATACTATTTTGTACCCCCGTCACAACCCCATCCCCCCCACCCACCAAGCAAAGCTATCACCCCCCTGCCCCCAAGCAAATCTATTACCCGCTCCAGCTAGCAAATCTATCACCCCCCTCACCTAGCAAATCTATCACCCCCTCCGCCTAGCCAATCTATCACCCCCTCCACCTAGCAAATCTATCACCCCCTCCGCCTAGCCAATCTATCACCCCCTCCACCTAGCAAATCTATCACCCCCCTCACCTAGCAAATCTATCACCCCCTCCGCCTAGCAAAACTATCACCCCCCCCCCCCCACCCAGCAAATCTATCTCCCCCTCCGCCCAGAAAAATCTATCACCCCCCTCCGCCCAGCAAATCTATCACCCCCCTCCGCCCAGCAAATCTATCACCCCCCTCCGCCTAGCAAATCTACCTCCCCCTCCGCCCAGCAATATCTATCAATCCCCTCCACCTAGCAAATCTATCACCCCCTCCACCTAGCCAATCTATCACCCCCTCCACCCAGCAAACCTATCAACCCCCCCCCACCCCCCCGCCTTTGTTAAATAATGCCCACTCCCTGGGATCATGTAGAGTATGTGTAGGTTTGCATGATGTGGTTGGTATATGGCTGGATGATCAGTCGCTGCCTCGGGGGAGGATATATTAATAGTTGTCCATCCGGCCGCTACTATACCACAGGTCAGGAAGACCTAGATATAACCTGTATATCGACTAGTTCATCCTTTAAATGCTGTATAAAACCCTTTAAAGGGGCATTCTCACCAATCACACTTAACCACATAGTAGACTAGAACAGTACTAGAATTGTGAGTGGGATACACTCAGGGATTATGTCACTTTAAGGGCGCATGTCGCTAAAATATGACATTTGTCGGCATGATGACCAATGTAAGTCTGGCAAGTTACTCGCCAGGGCTGCATTTATTTTTGTTTCAATGAGCTCTAAACGAACTCTTTTATTAACATAAATCACGTTCGGATCACGGTACATTTTATGTCAACATATGAGACAAAATCAACATTATTAAAAGAAGTTTGTAGACATGTGCTAGGTTGCTCGTACAATTTTTCAATTTCAACACACTTCAGGTAACAAAACATTTGGTAGGATGGATGGATCAGATCAATAGAGTGATGAGATGGTCATACAGAATCAGGAAAGATGAAGTAGAAAATACATACAATAAAATGTGGTATAGTAATACACCTTTTCTCGCTCTTAATCCTTTCAGAATAAGCACAACTCATGTTCTATGTAGCCAGATACAAGGATGCATTACATACATACAAACAGTCAGTCAACTAAATATATATGCTTAATATTATACATCCATTTCAAGGCTTACACACATTCTCCAACTTAACTAACTATAGAGTTCGGCACTCTGGTAAACCGGGGATATCCTATATCCGTCTGTGATTGGCCTTTTCATTTCAAACAATTTTTTGTACACTGAAAAAGTAAACTTGTCTCCAGACTCTTCTAAGTGACTATCATAAAATAAACCAGTCAAAAGTTGTCTAACCAAGCAGCTTACCATCCCACAAATAGAATCTGGAGCTGGCAAATGCCGGGTTTTGGGCTGGCACATGCCAAGTGGGTCTTTTATCTCCAGCTAGAAGACCCGCTTCCTTGTCACTTAGACTCATTACGAGGATAGATTAACCCTTTAAGGGCCGCAGAGTGCTTCAATGCATTATGCCCTGCCAGGAAAACGTATGAGGCTGTGTCTCACGAACTTGGGCCAATGATTTCGTCTCTGACCGGGTGCCAGCTATGACCGGGTGCCAGCTCTGACCGGCCTGAATGAAAACCGATTATTTAGGGCAGATGTAGATAGAATTTGGCTGAAAAAGTTAATGGATGTTATAACTCTTTAAACTAGTAATTAGTTGCCCATTTTATCATCATCTGCCCGAAATAATCGGTTTTTATTCAGGCCGGTCAGAACTGGCACCCGGTCAGAGCTGGCACCCGGTCAGATCTGGCACATGGTCAGATACGAAAACATTGGCCCAAGTTCGTGAGACACAGCCATGAATGCAGCCATGCAGTGTATCATATATACACGCTTATATAGGATTAAATAGAAAAGGTAGTGTCTGAGCCCTCTTTAGTTGTGATTTGGGGGCCCAGGTCCACTTTCCCCTATATGGGAGAGGTGAGGGTTGAAAATTGTGTGTATTATATTACAGGTCATGACAAATCTTTGGGGGGCTCAAACATATTCAGGCCCCCCTGCTCCCCCTTTCCTACGCTACTGCAGCCCTGGCGAGTGACGCGCAAGGGCTGCATCCATGCATCATGACGACCCTACATGGTTGATACACTCCTGTAGGGTCAGTATCATGCATCAGGACAACGCTGTAGGGTCGGTATGATGCATGGATGCAGCCCTGGCGAGTTACTCACCAGGGTGGCATTCATGCATCATGAAGACCCTGGATATCTAGTGTGTAAAGCACTATGCTGCCCTTAGAGGGTCAAGCATGAGCTGGCCTGTATTAGTGCATGTTAACGACCCGATACTGTGACCATTGACACCCAGCCACTCTCCCACCTCCAACATGCACTAAGCTAATTAACCCTAATAACATCATGCACTGAAAAAGTAAACTTGTCTCCAGACTTGTCAAAGTGACTATCATAAAAAAACAGGCAAAAGTTGTCTTACCTACCTGGCAAATGACGGGTTTTGGGCTGGCACATGCCAAGTGGGTCTTCTATCTCCAGCTAGAAGACCCGCTTCCTTGTCACTTAGACGAGTTTTAGACTTGTTTAATTTATGATCGTCACTTTGAAGAGTCTGGAGACAAGTTTACTTTAGTGTGGTGCCTTAAAGATAATATATTGGATGTATTGGACAGAAATAAATGGAATTCTCTAAAAATGAGTGTGAATGTTCACAAATAATATATTCGACTTCCTATCTGTTCCATTCCCCCTAATTCCCTCTGATTTTGCTCTGAATCGAATTTACTGGCCAATATATGGTCATTTTGGAATAAAAGTGTGCACGCTTTTATTTCCCCCATTGAAAATACACAGGAAAAGCCCATGGTCAGGGTCCATTGGATGCCTTTGTGACCTTGACACCCCTTGATGACATTTAATTGACCTCTATTCTTTAAATAGTCTACTTTTGCAGTGTTTGGAATACATTTCAGTGAGATTTAGAATTTGAAGAAAAATCGGATATACCCACTTTAAAGATGGGTTGGGAGCTAATTTGAGTTAAAAAATGTTCAGTTTTTCAACGTAGTTGTGTTCACAATGTCCATATAAATATGCATGTGACTTTTAAATCATTCTGATACATATAAATCCATAAAAGTAGAGCAATTATAAATGAACGTATACATAATGTTTGTGAGTTTGGGACAATAGACTATCACATTGCTGATCATACACCTGTTTTCATATTAATCAAGTGTGAACGTACAAAGATAAAGAAGAAGGTTGTTAAGGCTAGATCCTATAAAAATTACGATATGTTGACTTTTAAAAATATGTTACTAGATGTTAAATGGGATGATATTGTTACCATTAATAACCCTGATGCCTTATGGAGTAAAGTTATTGGTGTGATACGCGCATGTCTTGATACTATATGTCCTATAAGAACGCTTGAACTACCGGTATATACACCAGAATGGCTAACACCTGCAATTATTCAAGAGATGCAGCATAGAGATACACTGTATAGGGATGCGAGGCGTACTAACAGTGTTGATGATAAGCGAATTGCCGATTTCTATAGAAATAGAGTAGAAAGTCTTATTTATTTCAGTCGTAAAGATAAGATTGATACCCTTTTACATCATAGGAAGAATGATCCAGCCAAATTTTGGGATGGTATTAGGAGGTTGTTACCGGTTAAGACAAAGTCCACATTCTTAAAACTAAGAAACAGTATAACTAAGGATATGATACCTTCTAATGAATGTTGTGATTTTATAAATAACTTTTTCGCTGGAGTTGGTGAAAAGCTTGCAGCGGCGCTGCCACCTATTGACTTACAGGTACACTATAAAGCACCTGAGACTGTCCCTCAGCACTCGACAGACCTTTTACAACCTCTAAGTTACTTGGAGACGATTAAGTTAATTAAATCCATTAAGATTACTAAGCCATCAAGCATTAAACATATTAAATCTTTTGTATTAAAGGATGCCTTTTTAAGCATACCTGATATTATAAGGTCGGTGTACAATAAATGCCTGAGCGAGTGTCATTTCCCTAAGGACTGGAAAGCTGCAACAGTCGTACCCATTCCCAAAAAAAGTAATTCGCTAGATGTTAATGACTTGAGACCAATTAGTCTCCTTCCCCTCCCTGGTAAATTATATGAAAAAGTAATATGTTCTAGGCTGCAAAAATATATGGAAACATACAGACTTTTGACTAAATTTCAACATGGATATAGATCTGGCCACTCCACTATCACTGCTATAACAGCACATCTTAATAACATAATTGAAAACATAATAAATAATAAATCAACTCTATCACTCTATTTAGATTACAAGAAAGCTTTTGATACAGTCTCCCACCCTATTCTTCTAAAAAAGTTAGCAGGTTTTGGACTTAGTGAAAAGACATGTCGCTGGTTCGATAGCTATTTATCTGGCAGATCACAATGTACGGTAGCTAATGATTGCATTTCCTCTTTTAAACCTGTTACTTATGGTGTTCCACAGGGTTCAGTTTGTGGTCCTGTATTATTCTCTATTTATATAAATTCATTACCTGACATTGATAATTTTGATATAACTTTGTATGCAGATGATGCAGTGATCTCCGTGCATTCTCCCGAAAAAATGCAATCATGTTTAAATGCATTATCCAAATGGTGCAAGGATAATAGCCTTACAGTTAATGAAAAAAAGACTAAATGGATGTATTATAATAATTTTAGGGGTCTAAATCCCATCCTTACACTTAATAACATTGTACTAGAAAGAGTTGATAGCTTTCCATATCTAGGTGTAACGCTAGACTCAGGCCTTAAGTTTATTGAGCACAGGAAAATAGTACTAGCAAACAGTCGACACAAAATTAGGCAATTGGGTAAAATCAAATGTCACACTGATAAAGACACTGCTCTAACCATATATACCTCCATGGTACTACCTACGCTCGACTATGCGGACTTTATATGGGATAGGGAGAATAAAGGGGAATCTGAAGAAATTCAGGGTATTCAAAATAAGGGGCTAAGGACTGTTTATAATGTAAAATTAGAAAAAAAACCGCTTATGACCACTGTACAGATGCATATAGCTAGCAACTGTGATTGGCTTATTCATAGAAGAGATAAGCATTTGCTTTTTTACGCTTATACACTTGCACAATGCGAGAGGTTGTTAGATTTAAGACCAATTGTTACTAGGTTCCACCAAGGGAAAAGACTACGTGTTCTGAGGTCACTTAAGCCAATAGTAATTAGAAGCTGTATGTACAGAGCCATTTCCAGGTGGAATAATTTAAAACCCATGTATACTACTATAGAAACCCTTTGGCAATTTAAGGTTGCAATTAATAAGGACTATCCTAACTGTTTTATAAATGCTGTGTAATTCATTATACATTATTTTATCAATACTCATCACATCTCATCTCATCATTAAGGCTATCTGCTACCACGCGACTGTATAGTTTTTTATAGTATATATAGATGGATTTATAAAGCATTAGAACTGCATTGGAGTCATAGCATACCATATACAAGACCGCTGAAAAATTGTAAAATAGATAGGGGTGCTAGCGGCAGAAGGGTAATGCGCCCAAGCTAGTTTTTGGCCTTCGTGCCGATTTGATCCAATAAATACACTTCAAAAAAAAAAAGTTTATGGCCAGAATAGGTCAGGGGACCCGACTCTATTAGAGAAAGGGGCCCCCTGACCTGGTTCTCTCTATATTTTATGCATTTACAAGTTTCAAAATAATTTTAAACTGGTATACATATTAATATGGACATTATGAACAAAAGTACGTTCAAAAAATAAAAATCGACCCCAAATTAACTCCTAACCCATCTTTAATTGCTGAGAGATATTCTGGGCTCCACGAACAGATGTTCTGGTCGATTCTCATGAAAGCATGTCTTTACAAAGAAGTTGAGGTTTTGGAAGTTTATTGACCATAGTTCATAACAAATTGTTGATGCTCTTCAAAATATAGTCATGTTCACAACACAAATTGAATATATACAATGATGTCAAAGGCTGGATTTACTAGTACACGTAGAGCACAGAGACTCGCTTATAATGGTTTTCACAAGTGCAGGGTAACATGTAACATATGGCTGTGTATCATGAGTCGGGGGCCAGCTTTGACTGGGTGCCAGCTTTGACAGGCTTGATAGAAAATGGTTTATTTAGGGCAGATGGAGATATAAATGGCCTACTAATTACTAACTTTAAGTGTTGTAACATGAATTAACCTTTTTGGCCCATTTATATCTCCATCTGCCCTAAATAAGCCATTTTATATCAAGCAGGTCAAAGCTGGCACCTGGTCAAAGCTGACACCTGGTCAAAGCTGGCACCCGGTCAAAGCTGGCACCCGGTCAAAGACAAAAATATTGGCCTAATCTCATGAGACACAGCGATATATCTTTACACAGATGTGGCCAATTGCATGAACTGGGTCATTACACTCTCACCCCTGAGGTTCCCTATAGTAAGGTACAGTGTGGGACACTCTGCATGTCAGCCATTTTTTGCACTGACCCCTGTGACTACATAGGAGGTGGTAGACAAACCCCAAAGTGCTTAAAATCTCAATTATAAATCAATCCCTGTTTCCTGCATCCTTAGGTATTACTTGATTTGAATATAACTAGGGGATGCACCGTTTGTGACATCTAATTCTGCTCAAGTTGCCCATATTACCTGAATTACCCCCCTTCACAGGAGGTGGTAGACAAATAGTTTACTACACTGTTAGTAATATATCAGAACATCAGGCAGGCGATTGTAATGACCAAGTTCAGGCACGTGTATGTGGTCTAAGCAACCTACCTTAACCTCCCATTATTACCTGACATCTCACGCCTGATGCTACATTCACTTTGAAACCACTTACAAAGTACCCCTTGACTGATGTAATATAATTGCATTTCAAATGGATTTCCTATGATAAAGGGCCTGTCAATTGAAAAGGAATTAACTCGAGGAAATCTACATTGAGTTTTTTTTGTTTTTGAAGGTCCGCCATGTTCAGGTGCCTTCATTACAACAGCTTCCCATGTCCCAGTCCAATCACACCCTCTTCAAAGGATAATCTCAATCGGACAACAGGCGCCTAGATCACAGACAAAAATCAGCAGCTTCAGGCGTCTATTTCATCAGTATGATTTGGAGTCTTCTTCAATGGGTCTGGTACACTTTTGGAAGTATATTTATTGGATTTATGAAATGACCGCATCATCTGTGTATAAGGTTATGTCGAAATTTCCTATATCAGGCAGAGAATTTATATATTGAGAATAAAATAGGACCACAGATGGAACTTTGCGGCACGCCATATAAGACCTGTTTGTAGGAAGAAATGCAGTCATTAGCCATGGTACATTGAGTCCTCTCATTTAGATAGCTGTCAAACCATTTGCATATAAATTCCCTAAGTCCTAAATTGTGTAATTTTTTAATACGGATAGGGTAGGAAACGGTATCAAAAGCCTTTTTATAATCTAAATATAGGGAGAGGGTAGCTTAACTTAAAGTTCTTCTTATCTTTGCTCTTCTGAAACCAGTCTCCCAGTAAGTCCCACATGTGGGTTCCCCGATACAGCCGTGAGTTCATGTATCCTCCATTTCTAGCTCTAGGTACCTTGAACTTTACTTTACTTTGAGAATGATTGGCATGGATGCGTTTAGTGAGGTCCAGTTTGGTTTCCATACTAGATATTTTAAACATGTATGTCAACAGTAAATCCTGCCGTCTTCTAGTTAACCGAGGAATACCAGATTCATTGTACATCTCATCTTCTGACATGCATTTACCCCTATAACATATTTTCAGACCTCTTTTCTGCATACGATCCAGATTCTTTAAAAGTCCTAGATTTGCACCCTCATGAGCAAAACAAGCATAATCAAACAGACTCATTATGGTGGACCTATAAATTAGTACACTATGATTTATGCTTACAAGGTGTCTATGCTTACCAAATTTGAACAAACCATGATTTACTTTACTATTTAAATCCTTTAAAGCAGGTTCAAAGTTTAAACAAGAATCAATTTTCAAACCAATGTAACTATAACAGTCTAAAGTTTTAATTTCATGCCCTTGCATATAAAATTTCAAACCTTTAATTTTCTTTAACTTTTGCGTACACCCATACCAGACTATTTTGGTTTTGTCGGTATTCACTGGAAGCCGTCTGTTAGCACACCACATACTTATAGTAGCGATGGTATGTTGTAGACGCTGTTGGGCTAATTCTATTTTATTACTGGAAGTGTACAAAACCACATCATCAGCATACATCTAAAATTTACATTCATCCATTTCGTTACTAATATCATTAATGAACACTATGAACAACAGGGGTCCTAACACTGACCCCTGGGGAACTCCAAATTCCACTTGTGACACATATGAGCCAATCTTTGTATACCGCCTTCTATCAGCTAGGTAACTCATTAACCAATTTAACACTTTGTCATGTAACCCTAAGCTACCAAGCATTTATCCACAACCTCTAAAATCCCCCAAGGACAGTAGATATCAAGATAACTGATGATTAAACTTTCAATGAACAACCAAGCTGTGTCCGGATCTTTCATTTCATGATAAGCATCCCAGTCTCCCCCACCTAGCCAAATCTTGAATAGCTCAATATCTAAATTTTTTTCGAGCAGACTTTTATATACGGTTCTAAGCAAGACCACAAATCTCACCTCAGATACAATTGGTATCAGCATTATATACATCACACCTAGTCTCGAGAGTTAAGACCATCCAAATGACATATCGTGTTCAAAGTATAATCAAACAATTTGATTTGATGAACCTCGGCAGTTAGTATTACAATTGTATTTCAATTTAATTTCAATTTTAATCTCTTATTCAACTTTACAAACACACACTTAGATACAACAAGTATATGAATCACCACACAGGGTTAAAATATCAAAAAGACATGACTGTCAACAACCATTCACAACACTAGATACACAACACTAGATACAACTCGATCACTTTCATGAAAATATACATTCACAATATTCATTTCATGAAAATTCTGAGATGGGCAGCACTATAGTGACACATATCATTTCAATTCAGTTCTACATACAATTGTTACAAATATCGAGCACAGCCATCTCTATACCACCATCTACCTAGAGTTAACTGAGTCAGCTCGTAAATTTTAATCTTAATCTTAATCAGGGTTAATGTTACAATGTGGTTGATTACCCCCAGCTTCTGTAGTCACGTTCAGACCAATCTCGATCACAGCTATACCGGTACAACACAGCATTATATATATGATCCTGCTTTACTGAAAACCAAATCCTGTTTAAGTACATTCGGAAAAAAGAGATAACATCAACTTCAAATCAGGAATTCATTAAGACCATAACATATATCTGTGGCATCAGTATTTACTCACACTTATTAAAGTAATAGTCTACTAATTGTTTTAATTTGGCTTTTAGTTTAAATTCAAATCTATTCTTAAGTTTGTCGTTCTGAGATCTTTTAAATAATCATGATAAATTGCAGCTTTTATCTCTTAGGATTCATGTAAATTACTTCTTGGTAATGATTTGCTAATGCAGTAACAACCTCCAATCATAATGTTACAGCATTATATTCTAGAAATTAACTTAACAAGTATGACACATTCTCCTACTGTTACGTAATCCTTTCACTAGACCATCCACCAGTACCCATGCCAACAAGTCATTGGCTCATCATCTCTTATCCCAACTAGTACTTCCAACAGTCAACAGCTAAACGTGTAGGCAACAAAACAGTAGTTAGAAATCCATTTTTAGCCATCATCAACAGTTGTTGATAGTGTTACTAAGCCTTAATCCCCAGCATTAATGTCATGACAACAAATAAACTGGTTAATTAGAAATAAATCTGGTAATTTGAACTCCTCAATGTTACTATATACCGGTGAAGGTCTCAGACTATATATGACAAGCCAGCCAATTTTAAAACAAAAAACTTTTTGACTTTGATTACTTGATTCTTTGGTCAATTGAGGTGGTAATGTATCTTTAAGGTTTGAGGTCAGTTAGATTAGTGACTAAGCATGACAAGGAAGGGGAGGGGGGGGTCACGTGGTGCATGACATCATGTCTGAAACCTGGGTTTAAAATACCAAAAGCCCAACGGAAGTGGAAGAGTAACTACGCAAATAATGGATGACTTGTCTATCCACAAGCCGTCAGTGCAACCTATAGAAAAAGTCCCTTGTGTAATGCATGGACCTTTGGGATACCCTTAATGCATTCTATTGACTGCTTATAGCAACCGGAACCTGTTTAAAACATATTAAGACAAAGAAAAACTGTCTTGCACCTTTCCTTATACAGGCAGGGTGTGCATTTATCGGGTGTGGTCACTCAGAAGCCACCCTAAAACAATGGCCACCCCATTTACACTTGGGCTCAGAGGTGTGTACAGTGGTCAGCTGCTGGTAGGTGTGAGTGCTCTACCCTCACCAAAGAAGCGAGAAATCTTGCCAAAGGAGTGAGATTTAGTGTCTTTCAAGATGGCTGTCTCCATCCAGAGGCCCCTTTGAGCTATAGTAATGCGCGGGCTTTTTCGCTAAAAAAGGGGTGTAATTTTTTTGGTCCCCCCTCAAGAGGGGTCCAAATTTTTTTGGTCCCCCCCTGTAGGGGCTCAAATTTTTTTGGTCCCCCCCAAATCAACCAACTCTCCCCTGCTGTTAAAAAGTGACCACTTCCTAAGGTAACCAGGTACAGGAAGTCATCATGAAGGTCACAAATCAGCCATGTTCTGACAGTGCAAAGTATTTACTCCCAGCTCAGGAAGGAAATGTCTATTTGTGAAGCAGTATGGAGGATATTTATATCAAAACTGCACAAACAATACTATATCTATTTTAATCATTTGGGGCAAGGTGAGGAACACAATAATGACTGTCAGTACATTGCCAAGATGTCCTTATCATGCTGTTCAGCCCTGGGCTGGACTATAGGTCGAGTTTCATATACTGTTTGTTTCTATTTATATGGGAGCTGCGGTGGGCAAACAAACTACTGGACTGCAAAATTTAGGTAGATGTACCATGAATCAGTCTGTGACAACTCATATAAATAGCCAGGTGTGTCCTTAAATGGGAAATATAGGCACAAACATGTAATGATTGTCTTGCATAGTGATAGCTATTGGTCATAATAAGACAGGAGCAACTAAAAAGTGAAGTTTAGAATAATATCCCGGGTGTCTGGCTATCATGAAGAGGTTACCTAAGCACATGTTGGCTTTGTTTGCCCTCATTGTGACGTAGCAGAACCCTATATGTAACTCGTGTGGCTATGTGTACTCTCGTTCCCAAATCCTTCCGAAGGAAGGCTCTGGTAACTGCCAAATGTTGGGATTTTGCTGGGTCTGGGCAACCCCTGCTGGTAGCTTGGATCCAGCGAACAGGAACAGGAAATGGAACCAGAAAGGCTGATGGTAAAACTACCTTAAACTACCATCATACATTCTGGTTCCATTTCCTGTTCCTGTTCACTGGTTCCAGCCTACCAGCAGGGGTTGCCTACACCCAGCAAAATTCCAAGTTCAAGGTCATTTGGCTGTCGCCAGAGCCTTCCTTCGGAAGGATTTGGATACGAGAGTAGGCTATGTGGGGCCTGATGTATGCCTGAGTTGAAATAGCCCCCCCCCCCGGAGGTCCAGGGTCATAACAACTACACTTTAGGCACATAAGTAGCCATAACAAACCACTGGGTAGTGTAATCGTTGTGGCTCTAAATGTTGATTGCCTGCCAATCACCTCCAAATCAGCTAATGGAAAATGACCGATACACAGAGTGTATTGGTTTGGGTCTACCTGCCGATTAGCAGCCAACAGCACGTCCGAACCAGCTAATGGAAAATAGATGTCATCAGCACATTCATCATAAATAGAATGAAAATAAATTAATTTAAAAAATCTAGAATTTACTTGCATTTAGTGTTTTACTCCCCCCCCCCTAATAAAACTGGTTGTTTGTATGTTGAATAGTTTTATTGAACAAAAATCACGCCTATCACACGTCCCTATTAGAAATATTTTTGATGTTCCTTATTATATATATAAATTGCTGTTAGAATATTACCCCCATTAGACCTTAGTGTTGTTTGTCCAACTTCTGTGCGTGCTGAAGGATCTTGCCGGTTACATGCCTGTGTTCCTCCTCATATGATAACTCACAAATGAAGCAAATTATTTCCAGGTCACTCAATTCATTTAGTCCCCACACAGATAATCTTTAGGCACCATAACTTATTCAATAACTGGTGCTAAAGTGTGATATGGCCGAAACGCGCTGTACCTACACTCAAGGACAAGACAAAGAGCTAAACAGTTTATGAGAGGAAGGCTATTGGCCAATAAAATAAGTACCTTGGGCTATTGACATATATGTCAATAGCCCAAGGTACTGAGGCATGCATCGGAAGTGGACAGCGCTGGAGAAGGATGCAGTATGAGATTATTAATTAGGTATCCCAGTAGGCCGCCACTGGCCGTGTCCTTGAGTGTATACTCACCAAAACACCTATATCAGCTCAGAAAGTTGGTCTTATGGTGTCCAACCATGGTCTTTTACCGTGTATTTTCAATTGGATGAATAAAAGCGTAGGAAAGGAAGTCTGTTGTTTGTGAACATCCTGACTAATTTTTAAGAAATTTTATCTTTGAGCCCCAACCATCGGATGTACTAACTTCAACTCTTTGGTGGGACGAGGTGTGTGTACTCCGCTACCTCCCCCCCCCCCCCCCACGCTGAAACATGCATTTTCGTGGCTGTAAAAGGCTAAGTAAATTGAAATGTTGAATCAACAGTAAAGGGAGATTTTCAATTTATTTAGAAAGGAGGCATGATGCATTAATGCTTAGTAATCTACATTCAAGCATCACAGGTGAAACCAAAGAGCCATGACTGAAAAAAAAAAAAAATTATTTCTCTACATATTGTAAGACAAACAAAAGATCTGCCAACATTTCGTAATCAAAACCTTAGCAATCTATACATAGGATCAAAGTCATAGGATGTATTTATTTCCATGCAAAATAATCAATTAATGTATATCTCTGTAACAGTTAGGTTATTCATGAATGTTTGCAAATATGATAGGGAGAGCTCAGTACACATCACATCGTATCCCCACGATACACAAACCACGTAGATATCTTGTCAAAGACATTGGGTATAAGCATCCAGCTGTGAACTCATTAAGAAATCTCTTTGGAGGCCTCGCCAGCAGGCCCTATACATTTAGCACAACAGCTGCTTATATCAACTCCATACAGTGGGAGGGAGGGAGGGAGGGGGGGAGGGAGGGAGGGGAGGGAGGGAGGGAGTGAGGGGGGAGGCAGGGAGGCAGGGAGGGAGGGAGGGAGGGAGGGAGGCAGGGAGGCAGGGAGGGAGGGAGGGAGGGAGGCAGGCAGGGAGGCAGGGAGGGAGGGAGGGAGGGAGGCAGGGAGGCAGGGAGGGAGGGAGGGGGGGAGGCAGGGAGGCAGGGAGGCAGGGAGGCAGGGAGGGAGGGAGGGAGGAGGGAGGGAGGGAGGGAGGGAGGGAGGGAGGGAGGGAGGGAGGGAGGGAGGGAGGGAGGGAGGGAGGGAGCAAGGGAGGGAGCCAGGGAAGGAGGGAACATACTGTGGGGAGAACAGACAAACCTTACCCTTAGCTTTAAGTGTGTATGACATAGCGCCTTAATGCTCTTTACATAAACAGACTACAAATAAGTCACCAGTGCTGCACTCATGCATCATGCCAGGCCTGATGCAATAATGCAGTACTAGAGAGTTGCTCACAAGCACTGCATTGTGCATCATGACAGCCCATAACTAGTCCTCATCGCTGGGCGGTTCGTTTCTGGCTATAGTGGAACTTGAATTGATTATCTCAATAAGTGGACTTTTCTATTACGATAGTGAAATTTTGTGTGAAATATCCATGCGTTTTTCTCTAGAATCTTTAATAATTGTCGGATCGGCAAGCGGCAAAAAATGGCATGTAGCTCTTCACAGTCAGCTAGGGTGGAACTCTTTTCCTACATGGGGGAGGTGGGGTGGTTCGTTAGAAACGACAAACCCCTCCTAGTTACGTTTCTGAATTAAACGTGAACATTCAGATATCATGCTGTCCTATAAAAAGGCTCAAAGTTAGTATATCCGATGTGTGGGACAAAAAATAGATTTCCCTAAATATGAGTCAGAATTTTCACAAATAATGTATTTGACTCCCTATCTGTTTGATTCCCTCTAGTTCCCTCCGATTTGGCTATAATTAGATTTTATTGCCCAACATATGGTCATTTTGGAATAAAAGCAGGCACGCATTTATTCTCCCCATTGAAAATACACTAGAAAAGCCCATGGTCTGGGGACATTGGATCCCTTTGCGACCTATTAACACCCATTGATAACACTTAATTGACCCCTATCCTCTAAATATTATACTTTTACAGTGTTTGGAATACATTTAAGCAAAATTTAGAATTTGAAGAAAAGTCAGATATACCCACTTAAATAATATACAAGAGGCCATAATATGACTTAATATTATCTTTTTCTTTCTATCTGTTCAAACACTAATTGAGAAGTTGATTGAAATTGACAATGTTTATCGAGATTGCATCTCACTTTGAGAATAACAACCACTATCTCCTTTATATTATGTCAAATGCGTTGCCATGGTAACCATGCAGTAAGCTATCAGGGACTGTTTACAGATTACAGCCACATGTACATGGATTACTGTCAAAGTACTTATTTTCATGGGTGTGTAGGGGTTTCATATGCGTACAACTCGAACACAGGTTCCAAATTCGGTTTAAATGCAACAGGTTTTTATTCGATCACAGCCTCAAAAGTACACGAAGGTTTCTACTCGGTTCACTTGGTCTTTCAACCATTCGAAGACACACAGGATTCTATCGATAGTTCGAAGTCTTAGCAATACCGGACAGTCAAGCCCTGAGCCAGCATGGCTGGTGCAGGAGCCATAATGTGGGAGGGGTGTAGGTGCCCCTATCAAAGCGAAGGTACGAAAGGTGTGGGTCAGAGCTCGTCCTGGGACGAACTCCCTGAGGTAGCCAACCTCGGCCTCTTATATACCCTGAGCGCGGACCAAGCAGTGTCGACGTGGCACTCCTCCGTAGCGCCGTCTGGAGTGCCCTGCCTGGCTCCGCTACCGGATAACCGAAAGGACATGGCTTAGGTGTTGCCACCTAGTGTCCGTTGGAGGCACTTACCGCTCTGACTCCACGGACCTTATATGTACACGTATTATTCGTGCCCCTACATCACCCCCACCAGATTATAACAAGGGTCGAAATACATCTGATATAATATAATATACTCGAATATGGGAGAATAATATCAGTGTACATGATGATAATAGCGGGGTACATTCAAAGGTACGACATACGTTTTACACATACATGTAGAAAGTATAATTTTAGATTTAGACTGACCTGTTACACCAAACAACACTTACATCTCTATGTACATAACAGGGATCTTACAGATCCAACACCATAACGACAAGATAGATACGTGAGTATCCATCTTTAATAAAGATATGAATATATACGAATATATATGTTCTATACTATTTCTAACTACAGTGATCACAGATCTGTATGGTTTTTGTTGAGATACAATATTGATTACTACATTAATCATATTAAGGTAGGTTAAGAGTGCACGATACGTGACTTTTTAGGACGGAATGACACAGAAGTAATGGCTCGAAAATATTTATGTGGGCGAACCGTCCCTGGAGAGGTAATTACGTGAACTATTGGAATTATGAAATACATGGAACCAACATAGGTGTGACATTAACTCTTATAACCAAGGAATGTAGTAATATTAGCCTCCACATGAGGCAACCGATATATGACTCTATATCCTAAAAATAGATATACTCTCGAAATCCGAATACCAGTTGTTATGTCCAAAAAGATAATTTTAGGAGATAAAGGTAGGTATCGAACACTATGTACAGTTTTGGTTCGAATCATAGTATATAGTATAAGTTATACTCCTTAAAGTATGAACACTTTTTTTTTTTTTTTAGACAACGAAGACATTTCTTGACAATTATGCACTTTACACCTGGTTTATGTTTTTTTTTTTTTTCCCCGAATCATGACCTTAATCATGGACGTTTATAATACGAACACAATTATTACGATATCATCGAAACATCATATGCACAAGTCATCAAAAACACAACTGAACAACCGAACACTCAAATTATCTTATAAGTCCTTCACCAAGCCCTGGAGCTCTTCGAGTGACCCACTCCATTGGGTGAGTCCTATCCCGAATACTCGAATGAACTTAACGTTCAGCGCCTTCAGAGTTTTGGCCTGATCGTCCAAAGTGTCTTCCGCAGCTTTTTGGAAGGCACGAGCCGTTGAGAGTTCCCTCTTTGATTGTTCCAGCTGCTTGGTGAGTTCGATCACCTTATCTGGCTCCGGCTGCTCGTCAATCCGTTGTTGTTCGAAGATCTTCCTCAGTCTCTCGACCTCCTTGCCCTGCATGGTGATGGCATAGTCGGCTGATGCCCTTGCCACACAGGCGGCATATCGCTGCATGCCAGCTAGGTGTTCCTGCAGCCATCGTTCATATAGCTCCTTATGCAACACTGCATCCGGAGCCTTCACAGGCTCGAAGTAGTCCTTTGGAAACTGTACCCTCGGACGAATGTTCTCACCACTTATCATCAGGTCATACCACCTATTCGGATCAACTGCCGGTTCTTCACGAACGTTGGGCCTAAAAGGCACGGTGGCTGTGGTGGTAGTGGTGGTGAGCACGGTGTCAGCGACAGTTGCTGCTTTCCCTCCTCCAGTAGTTGTCGTTGGTGTGGTGGTAACTGGGTTCGAAGTGGTCACTGGAACCGGGTCCACCACAGGCTCAGTCTGCATGAATGATGAATTCGCACTAGTGGCAGGGGTTTTATGCCCCACCGACTTTGTAGAACTGTCAGCCTTCGGTTTCACCTCATCTACTGCCCGAGGAGTGAGGATGGTGGTCGTCACCACCAAGTCCTTTTTCCCAGGCAGCACAAAGTGATCCGAATCCCCCATCTCCACGTTCCGGGAGTCCGGTTGGCGAAGGGCATCCCCTACAGAGATACCCGTGGGGAGATTTTTGTACGGATCGCTCTCAGTCTGTACTTCCGGACCAGGAAAGTCCATTGAAGGGTACTCAGCCCTGCTAGCCAGGTTACCAGGAGTCAGAGGACGAAGGGTTTGTAGTTGGGAACGACCCTTGGGGGCTGAGAAGTCTGGACCATAGTTAGGACGCAAGTCCTGCAGTGGAGACCGGTGCTCAATCGTTGTTGCGCGCCCTCGTGCCGCAGTCGGAGCTCTCGGAGCCGGAACCTCCGATTTGACCTTTTTACAGTCAGGTTCGGAAGTGGCCGGACTCCTGGTTTCACTTCGTTTCCCCGAAAGGGGGTTGGCCGCTCTCCAGTCGTACAACTCCTTGTACAAGGTGCTGTTCAGGTCCAGTCGACCACGTCGATCTGTACGCTGGAAGACAGCTGACTGCTTCGAATTCCTGGTCAACTGGACCTTTCCGCATTGGAAGGTCTCAATCGTGATGGTGTCGAACTTTACTTTGTCTAGGCCTGCCACCAGCGATGCATGGAGATCTCCTACGTTCTTTCTGGCCAACATCATGGCTTGGCCATGACATTGTATCAGGTGTTCGATCATTCTGCCTCTTCGGGTGGTCCACTCTCCCGAACACCTTTTGTTTGCTTTGCCAGTATCAGCGCAGATGTACATCGCACGGTGGTGCATGTGGCATTCAACCAGATGCCGCATAAATCGAAGACGAGTAGGCATGGGGCGGTTCTCGTGTTTGAAGTAGCTGCGACAGGAATCGAATGGACAATCCTCCCTTACCCCTTCCTTGTACCGGGCCATAGCCCATCGAATTTTGGGGCGTCCCTCATGGTTGTAGTAGGTCTCGGGGAACTGTTTTCGATCCAGCAGCCGATTGAACCAGTTTTCTGTCCATGCGAAGGTACTGGGTGAAGTCATATTGGACCTCATCCATTCCTCGTCATCAGACAGCCCCTCATAGTCCGTTGCTTTGGGACAGGAATACATCTCCCTGGATCGTTTGCAATGTTCCATGCATTCGGGCCTAAATTTCTTGAAGCCCCCGCTGGTATTGCGCCAGATCATCTCTTCCGCCCGAGAACTCGGAACGTCTGCTGAGGCGTTTGCCCCTGCAGCTGGAGGGGGCGACGAAACCACAGGTGGCGTGTTCGAATGTCCCGACTCGGAGGACGTAGACGGAGATACAGGCATGGCAACCTGCACTGGAGTCTTGGTCGGAGTTGTTGGAGGGGTCGAAAGCGTCCTGGCGGGTGCCCTAGGAGGCGTCGAAGGAGTAGAGGCCGTACTGGATACCACATCCACCAACCTCACAGTTGGAGACATATTAATCGCAGTAGTTTGGGGAGGCGAAGGATGAGGGAGACAGGGCTGTCGTGCCTCACTCTTCTTTGCCTTCCGTTTCTGGCTCTTAGGAAGTTCGAATGGGACCTCCTCCACATCCGAAGCGTCGGACAAGGACCGTCCCTTTTGCTGTGGATTGGGGTTCTTACGGGACTGGGCTCGAGTCCTTGGAGTTCTGGGGGCAGCTTGCATAGCTTCCAGAGTTATCCGTAACTGTTCATTGGCTGCCCTGAGTTCATCGGATTCTCTGACCACCTGAGCATAACGAGCTTCCTGCTCAACTGATCCTGAGGTATCCGAATTGATCTCCATCGGAGTCAACTCCACGACAGCTAGTTCCTCCTCGAATGGGACTGGTGAAGGTCCCGGGGCTTTCGGAAGAGATTCGGATTGAGACTCAGTAGTCCCAGTGTTAGTAGTTGGTTCTTCGAATGACGTTGTATGGGGAGTACTCGAAGAGCACTCGGACCGAGCGAGGGTAGGTTCGGATACTTCAGACATGGACGGAGTAGATGGAGGAGTACTAGTTTTGGAAGTTTTACGACTACCTCTGGTTTTGGTGAGTTTCTTTTTCTTCCCCTTCGTACTTGTTGTGCTCCCATCACTTGAGGGCACTGATTCCTCCATTTGTTTGGCTTGTTGGAGATTCCGAAAGTTCGTACCGCATCGCAGGAGGATCTGTCCAAAGATCTCGTTTTTGTAGGCACCCCGGATGGCTCCCTCGTAACTCTCTAGCCAACTTCCCTCGTGGTGGTAGAACTCGTGTTCTTCCAGCTTGTCCAGCACCATCGCCATGAGTGTGGGATGGAGCTGCAGCGAGGTGTCGAACGGCGGGTCGCACTCCAGCACTTCCATAAGTTGTTGCTGGGCTAGCGAAACTCGTACGAAGTCTTCCATCTCTTTGTCAGACACTGCTTGAATGGGCAATTTCTGACTTACCTCCTCTAACTCCGGCATCTCGTCTTCCTCCTCATCACCTGCTGCGTTGAGCCGGGTTGGTGTGGAATTGTCAATGTCCTTCGAAGCAACACGTGTTGGGGTATTGCGCCACGGCAACGGCCCCAGGTTGACTGTAGCCGGGGGTGGCATGGCCATGCTGTCCCGCTCAGCCATCGAATAGGAGCCGATCCCCGCCACACGGACGGTAACTGCACTCCCGGTGGATTCGGAGGCGGATTCATAATCCGATTCCTGAGCATTGTCGAATTGGCCATCATCCATCCCGAACAGATCTAGCTCGTCCGACTGGAGGCCCTCACCGGGGGTGTACTGCTCCTCCATCGAAGTCGAATGTTTTCAACGAAAACGAAGTTTAAAATCGAAGATTTGCGGAGTACGAAGCTCCGCGTGTCCTAATGACACTATGAGCGGGAACTAACCAGGTTGGCGCGTATTATGATGTGGTTTTGGAGACTTTTGGTCGATAACAAGACCCTTCTTCCTCCTCCTTTGCCCTGCAGCGTCCGCGCGTCTTCTTGGCACTGATCCAATATGGCGACCGCCCTTCTTGTCTCGTGATGCCACGCCCGCCGCGGGAGCGAAGGTCAACCAATCAGCGTTCACGCTTCACCGGATAGCCCTTTTCTAACGAATAACGCGGCGGGAGACGCTCGCGTTTCCCGCCACTAATCGAATGGGTAGCTCACCGGAGTGTAATCCTTATTGAGTCAGTTCCACAGGACCAGGGGTACCACTAATCATGAATTCTTCAGGAGTGTAGGCAAATGTCATTACGGGTAACATAAGAATACCCGCCGGATAGATCCGTCTGCCACCCTCGGGGACGTTCATGATCAACACCCACCCTAGTTCTGCTCACTCGACAGCAATTGGGTATGTACTACCATCATGGGATCGAAACTTCTTGTTGTGTATACAAATTAGGTCACAGCAGTCCCCCGGTTATGCCGTGGACTGCGCCTTAACCCTACCTTGGGTTCTTTAGACCTGGTCGTCCGGGAAGATTCGACAGGATGTCCAGTAGTCAATTGGACAGCCCTCCTCCCCTTCAGACCTTCATTTGCCGAGACTTTTTTTACACACTTTTATCCTTCTTGCTAGAAGCTCGAATTGGTAATTTTTTTTTAGGCCTACCCCGGCCCCGCTTTAATTTACCAATACCAGGAGGCATAGGTTTCTTCTCATCTGAGGGTATCACTAGTTTCCTAGGTCTACCAGGACCACGTCGTTCCGGGGTGGTCGCTCTCTGCTCAGTGTCCTCTGACTTCGAATGCTCTCCTGACTTCGAATGCGCTGAAGCATCACCCTGCCACCGACGTAGACGAGCTACATTGGATTTATACAAGCGTCCCAACAAGGATTTGATCACCACTGTAGATTCTGAAACAATCCGAACCACAGTAAATGGACCGTCCCAGTTGGGTGACAACTTCAACTGCTGTAGGGGGTCATGTAGCCTAACTACTTCATCCCCTACTCGAAAGGACCTAAGTTTCAAACCTACGTCATAGCCCACTTTTTGCCATGAAGCAGATTTGCTTAGCTCACATCGAACCATCTCGTATGCGGACTTGAATTGATCCCTCAATGCCTCCACGAACATCACCTGACAGGGTATTTCAGCGTTTATCCCAGCTACACCAAACACCAAGTCAGCAGGCATAATCAAGTCCTCTCCGAATACTAACAGATTGGGGGAACAACCGGTGGAAGCATGCACCGTACTATTATAAGCATGTACCACAAACTCGCATTGCTCGTCCCAATCATCCATCTGACTGTTGACCAAAGGCTTCAGGACTTGTATCAAGGTTCTGTTGAACCTTTCTACTTGACCATCAGACTGAGGCCTGTACGGATTCGTTCTGGTTTTGCATATAGCAAGGTTATGGCACATTGCTGCCCATAACTCGGATTCGAATTCTCTGCCTTGATCACTATGCAACATCAAGGGTACGCCTAGATGAAGCACCCAACCCTTTACAAATGCACGAGCACATGTATGAGCCTTATGATCTTTCAGAGGAAACACTCTAGTGTACTTCGAATAGTAGTCGGAGATCACCATCATGCACGTGTTTCCATCAGGAGTGGTTTTAAGGCCACTAATGATATCAACCGCTATGCGTGCAAATCTAACTCCCCAAAGCTCTTGAGTTAGTGGCAACTTCCCCAGGCCTTCACCTGGTTTGCTCAGACAACAATCTGGACAAGTAGAGATCCACCTAAGCAGATCTTTACTCATGCCAGGCCAGTAATACCTTCTGGAGAGTCGCGCAAGGGAGCGCTTCTTTCCAAAATGTCCACTGGTCTGGTGTCCGTGTACGAAATACATGATATCCCTTCGCATAGCTGTGGGTATCACGATTTGCCGAATTTTGGTCTTGTACGGTGTTATCTTCCACCTACATAAGATACCGTCAACAACAGTTAGCTCAGACCATTGAGCAAGTAGCTGTCTCATTTCCCGGTTCTCAATCGAAATGGCTGGTCTTTGTGGTTGGGAACCACTGGAGACCTGTTCTATTAGTCTTGACATGACAGCATCACCCTTCTGGAATTGCCTGATAGTTTCTGTGGACCATTCCATTGCTTTAGAATGTCCTACATCATACGGCATTCGAACTCCAGCTATTACAGCGTTATGGGCTCCACAATCATCACAATCCATTCTAGAACATTTCCGTATGGGTCTTCTCGAAAGGGCGTCAGCATTGATATGCTTGCTCCCTGCTCTATGTTGGATTTGGCTTTTTTCCAACTCGAACTCGGACAAATGGGTTAGCCATCGACCGATCGTTCCTTCTGCTTCCTTAAAGTTCAACAGCCACCTTAAGGAGGAGTGATCTGTCCGTAAAGTAAAGTCACCTCCCCAAAGGAAGTGCTTAAACTTCTTCGTATACACCACTACCGCCAACAATTCGCGCTTAGTGGTACAGTAATTCCTCTGAGCCCTATTGAGGGTATTACTAGCGAAAGCCAGTGGCACTTCTATCCCCCCTTGCATCTGGGATAGAGCAGCACCTATACTGTCGTTACTGGCGTCTGTGTCCAGTATGAAATGTCCATCAGCTGTTGGATATTTCAAAACTGGGGTGGTTCGAAATAGGTTCTTCACGGCTTCGAATGCTAGATCTTGTTCCGGACCCCATGGGAAAGGTTCCTTCCTTCTACCCGGAGTCCAGTAAGCTAGAGCCTGCATAGGCTGAGCTATTCTGGCATACCCCGGTAGGAAGTCCCTGTAGTAACTACAGAAGCCCAGAAAGGACCGTATGTCTTTAGGTCCCTCTGGCTTTTCCCATTCCGACACAACATCTAGTTTCTCAGGATCCGCTTTAACTCCCTCAGTGGATATGATCCGACCGAGATAGTTAATGGAAGTCCTTAATAGGTGACACTTCTTTGGCTTCAATTTCAAACCATTGGTTATCAATCTCTCGAAAATTTTGACTAGAGTAGCCAGGCACGATTCGAAGGTCTTCCCAAAGACAATTACGTCGTCCAGGTACACCAAACACTCCTTCCACAACAGATCACTCAACAGAGATTCCATCATGGCTTCGAATGTTGCAGGGGCGTTACACAATCCGAACGGCATCACATTGTACTGGAAAAGACCGACATGGCTCGAAAAAGCTGTCTTTTCCTGATCCTCTTCCTTCATTCCAACTTGCCAGTATCCGGATTGCAAATCCAGCGTACAGAACCATTGGTTTCCGCCCAGGGAATCAATAGTCTCGTCTATACGGGGGAGAGGATAGGAGTTTTTCTTAGTACAACCATTTAATTTTCGATAATCGATGCAGAAGCGAATTGTGCCGTCTTTCTTAGTCACCATCTGAACAGAACTGGACCAGGGGCTAGTGCTGGGAACAATCACCCCTAATCTCAGCTGATCAGCGATTTCCTTCTCGGCCATCAATTTCTTCTTCAAAGGTAGGCGTCTATAAGGGATTTTGAAAGGTACAGCGTCCTCTGTAGTGATGGAATGTAGCACCTTATCAGTTCGCCCCAAACCAGTGGGCTCCCCGAAGGCTGCATCATATTCCACCAATACCCGTCTCAACTGGTCTTTCTGGTCCCCCGTCACCAAGCTCGAATCGTCCACCAACTTCTGAAGTTCCGGACGCAAATCGGACATCCCTTCAAGGTTCGGTTTGGTATCTTCTGAGAGTATACTGGTGCTTGCCTGTGCAACGATCACCTGCCCCACGGGAGTACCTTTCATCAGATAACGGACTTCACCACCAGGATTCGAAATAGGAATTAAATTCCTGCTGCCACTGCCTACGAAAGTATCTGCACTCTCGAGTCCAATTGATGCAAGTCTCACCACATCGGGTTCAACCACCGCCATCTGATCTCGGAAGATACTGTCACTCGAAAACAGCACATCACATGTCTGTCCTGGGGGTATCTTAACCGTCTGTACCACCGAGGCTACAGAAGATACCTTCCTCAACACGCATTGCACGGCCACCTTGTACGGATGTTCTATCTTTAACATCCCCCTACAAGGTTCCAACATTGCCCCGTACAACGCAGCGAAATCTAATCCGATGATGCCATCATCACTCAGATCAGCAATAGTAGGTGACAGGAGATAATCCTGTCCACCTATATTGATTTCGAAAAATGCTTTACCAAACGTCTGCATGCAGCTACCGTCGGCCGAATGAGCTTTTACCCTCGTTGTGAAGTTATCTGGTTCATCGGCTACAAGGTCATGGAATCTCTTAGAGATCATGGAGTGACTAGCTCCAGTATCCACTAGGAATTCCGCAGACCTTCCCTTCACTGCTACAGTCAAATACCACCTCTTCCCATCCAGTGGTGATGGGTTAACGGTGAAACGTTCGAAATCCTTAGTGACACCAAGATCTACTCCCCGTCGTTTCAAGTGCTTCAAACAGGGATGATCCGGGGACAATCGGGCACTGCTGACTACTTCCAGCTCCTGTATCCAATTCGCCGCTTCCCCAGTACTTCCTCCTCGGACGTCTACTTTTCTGGGTTCATTGGACATACTTAGAAGGGACTGATCAGGCCCCTCCTCTAAACTTCCAATCTCTACTGCACCTCGGACTTCCTCGCTTGCACCGCTGGCGATAAGCTGGCTTTCATTCACCTTAGGGGTCACTACCTTGCCATCCCGAGCAACCCCCTCTAGTTTTCCGTTTTCTTCTCCTCAGGCTTTGGTACCGGCTTCTCAGCTGGGCATTCTGCAGCAAAGTGTCCCAGGGCCTGACACCTGTAACACTTCCTAGTGGTCTTGTCCACTCTCGGCTTCGAATTCCTCCCTGTTGATTGCTGGTTTCCAGACATCAAGTCAGTCAACCTTAACAGAAGTTCTTCCATAGAACTGGGAGTTGAGGATGTAGTCGAAGGTGCGCTTGTAGCTCCTGGGGTCACAGGTGGTGTTTTCCTGTCAGCCTTCGGATAGCGCTTCGAATTCGAATTGGAATAAGATTTGCCGTTGTTCTTTTGAGCAACTGCGCCAATCTCCTCCTCCCTTCCAGAATCACCTTCCTCTGTATCAGAGGCTGGTGGGTCTTGTACCATACTGGAAGTTCTCGAAAGTACTCTCGAAGATAGCAGATGCCGTTTCCTGTCATAGTCTTCTATGGCCATGAACAAATCAGTGAGAGAAGTTCCAGCCTTCCAACTATCACATGCTGCGGTCCGTTCATCAGAATCCCTTAATCCCTCAATGAATTGCGAGAACAAATCATCTAGGAACTGTGGGTCATCTAACTGCCATCTTGGTCTAGCCCTTTGCAAGAGAGCTTGCAATTCTAGACCGAACACACGGTGCGACTCGTTTGGTTTTTGAGTCCGTTTCCGAAACAATCGAAGCGGATCCTCATTACCCACATTACCGATCAGATAACTGGCGCATTCCACCAATTGGGTAAACGATCCGGCACCATGCATCGTTCTCCATCTCGAAACAGCTAGCTTGCCGGGGCCATTTCTCAATGCCCGAAGAAGCTCGTCCAACGATTCCTCCTCTGACCACCGATTGTACCTCATATCATCCATGAAGTCTGCAAACCAGTCCTGCCATGGCTGTCTGCCTGTGAACGGAACCGGAGTGCTTGCAGTGCGTCTAGCAGCGTTGTGGTTGTCTCTGTGCAACAGAAAAGACTGCTCAATGCTCCAGTCAACGATATCAGCATTATCAGCTTGTCTGCTAACACAGTCAACTCCCATTTCAGCAATGCAGGGGTTCGAATCATAAATCAATTTCATCCCAGGGGACATTGATTCGTCTACCTGCATTTGTAGGAGATCTCCCTGACCTCCTTGAGGGCCCACTCGAACGCTCGTTCGGATCAGATCTCGAAGATCCATCATTCGAACCCGGACGGCTTGGTCTCTCTCGAGAGCTCGAACGGCTTGGAGGATTCGAATAGTCGTCATCATATGACGTTGGGCGTTGGTCACGCCGTGAAGATCTTCCATCCGAATCACCTGTATCAATGGTCACCCGTTTCGGTCTCCCTCCGGTTGAGGCAGCGGCACCACCCCCACCAGATGCCGAGTTGTATATGCCACCACTGACATGATCGAACCCCGAATGGCCACTTCGAGTTGACTCTTCTTCTTGTTTCTTCTGTAAATCTTCCACTTCCCGGATCAGACGATCCTTTTCTTCCATCATCGCCTTGGTTGCCTCTCGGATCGTATCATGGAGCTCGTCCGAATCTTGTATGGTCTTATCTTGACGTTGTTCAAGAGCCTCTGTACGTCGCCGCAAGACATTCTGCTGATGAGAGAACTGGTTTTCCATATGTTCCAGTTCCGCTTTCGTTGTGTCTAAGCGGTTCTGTTTCTCCATTGTTGCCCCGTCTAAATCTTCATTCTTGTTTCGGAGCTGTACCAACCGATGACTCAAAGCTTCAAACTCTTCATTCATCCTGTCCATCTCTGCAATCCTTGCTCCCTCGAATCGATTCTTCTCTTCGGCGAAATGACGACGCGTCACCTCCTGTCGCTGGTGTCGTTCAGCATGCAGCATGCTCATGCCCTGTGTTGGCATAGGAGCAATGTGCCTCTTCGAACCGCCAGTTTCAAACAAAGAATCCTCTAGGTTTGACCCCAGATCTTTTCGAATAGTATCAGGATTGCCTCTCCTTGGTTCTGGTGTCGAACTCGAACGGCTTGGCCCATAGTGTTTCTCAAGGGCTGCTACCACCTCCGGCTCCGGACTCGAAATAGGATGAAGGGACGCTCCACCCTTTGCCTGTTCAGCCATGTTCACCCTAACCGACTGTGCTATTCTGTGTTTCACCCGAACTGGTCACGGCACCAATGTAGGGGTTTCATATGCGTACAACTCGAACACAGGTTCCAAATTCGGTTTGAATGCAACAGGTTTTTATTCGATCACAGCCTCAAAAGTACACGAAGGTTTCTACTCGGTTCACTTGGTCTTTCAACCATTCGAAGACACACAGGATTCTATCGATAGTTCGAAGTCTTAGCAATACCGGACAGTCAAGCCCTGAGCCAGCATGGCTGGTGCAGGAGCCATAATGTGGGAGGGGTGTAGGTGCCCCTATCAAAGCGAAGGTACGAAAGGTGTGGGTCAGAGCTCGTCCTGGGACGAACTCCCTGAGGTAGCCAACCTCGGCCTCTTATATACCCTGAGCGCGGACCAAGCAGTGTCGACGTGGCACTCCTCCGTAGCGCCGTCTGGAGTGCCCTGCCTGGCTCCGCTACCGGATAACCGAAAGGACATGAGTAGTATAGTATGTATCGGAACGGGACTATAGTTAAGTACTGTTTATTACTCAATCGATATGCAGCCAATCAGAGGCCGCCATTTGGTCACGTGACCCGTTGCCATGGTAACGTGACCTACTTAGGGCTCTCAGCCAATCAGAAGCCAGCATTCTGGGTGACCTACTGACCTACTTAGAAGCTCTCAGCCAATCAGAGGCTGACATTCTGGTAACCATGGTAACGTGACCTACTTACGTCACGTGACCTACTTAGGCTCAGCCAATCAGAAGCCGGCATTCTGGTAACTAGGGTAACGTGACCTACTTAGGTTTTTGTTTGTAAACAACACCACGTGGCTCTCTTGTTTGTAAACAACACCACGTGACACGTGACTGTTTGTAAACAAACAAACAAAAAAAAGTTATGTAACTTATATATAGAAATAAAAACACAACAAGATAATTTCTTTTCTTTTCATTTTATTCTTTATTTTCATTTCAATCAGAAAAAAACACACAAGTTTATGCTTTTTTAGCTTGCTTCTTCGATTTGCAGCAACTCAACAGGCCGCAAAGTCTCACGCCGCCGTCAAGTTCAAGTTTCAAGTTTGTAATCATTTATTCAGAATGTAGACTTTACATGCAAATATCAAATACATTTGACAATATTAATAAATGCACATTTTTCATGTAATATATATCTATATGTCGTACTATGTCTTTCAACATTATACAATTGCAGATATTCCCCTCGACAAATAATGAAGTCGTTTGTTATAAAGTCTACCCTAAATAGGCTGCTGCTAGGAGTACACCCCCTGTTTTCGTTAGCCACCTGTATTTGTTTTATAATGTATTCCCTGGTTATATAATAACTCATTTACTCATATAAGCATAAATATTAACAGATCAACAATAGTGACGTGAATAACTTGATTTAAATTATCAGTTAGTAATGTATTATGTATTGAGCATCAATTATGTCTCCAAATTCTGTAATCATTCAAATATAATTAGATAAATTTACATTCAATTAATAATTACTCATATATACATCTTCATTAACATATTTACAATTATTCTATTAGAAATATTTATATACAGTCAATTCATTGAAATTCTTATAGTGAATCATATTTCAAAATTTGATATGTACAAGGACAATACAAGGACTTTACAATAGGAAATCAATGGCGGATTGTAGTGAGAGAGTTTACAGTATAGTTACTATTATATTACAATGTATTATCAAATTTTATATATGTACCGGTAAAATATAAATAAATTACCCTGTACCGTTTATAGCATATAACGGTTATCTTAAGAGTTTTACAAGATGAGAGACATCCATCTGACAGTTTTAGCATATAGTATAATGGTTGAGGAGAAACCAAGTAACATACAAATCAAAAGATTGCTATTCAATTAATTAAGTGTTAATCTCACAGTTTGGGATCAATCCCCTCAATTCCTTCTTTAAAAGGAACTTGAAGCAATTTCTATCCCTTACATTTCGTTTAGAAGGGTCCAGGCTATTCCAAATGGTGGATACCGTATATTCTAAACTCCTCTTATATGACTCGCAGTGTGGTAATTTATTTTTCAATAAAATCCCATCTGTGCTTCTGGTATTGACACAGACCTTCTTTATGTAGATATCCTTGCAGGATCTCTTGTGACCTTCAATATATACATGTGACAATCTTCTATCTGACAAATAGTTTACCTTTGCTTTGTAATGTATAAATTCAGTATGTGTCCTCATTGGTAATTTGAGGCAAACTTTGAGTACCCTATTCTGAGTCCTCTGCATTTTCTCTAGTGTTGTACTACCAGATTTTATATATAATATATCCCCGTAATCATAAATTGGCATTATGTAAACCCTATAAATTTTGAGCATACTATCAGTACTTAGAAATCTCGCTATCTTGGTTAATTGATATGTTCTAAAAGCTACTGTCTTCATTTGATTTTTCATAAAAATTTCATAATTTAATCTGGGGTCCAAAATGATTCCTAAATATTTATAAGTGAATACCCTTTTTAGGTTCACCCCATTAATTTGAAGATTTGAATTCTTAAAACATTTTTTACTCCCAAATCCCATGAATTTTGTTTTACCTATATTAACAGTTAATTTGTTCTTCCCACACCATGAGACAAATTCATCAATACAAGTTTGCATTTTGTCTAAAGCAACTGCTTGATCATTATCAGAAACATAAATGACTGTATCATCCGCAAAGAGGCTGATGGAAGCTCCCTTTACAGATAAATTTACATCATTTATATAGACCAGGAAAAGCAAAGGACCCAAAATTGAGCCCTGAGGAACTCCACAGGTAATGTTCAACTCATCTGAACAAACACCATTAATACAGGTTTTTTGTTTTCTATCTGACAAATAATTTTCAATCCAATTTAGAAGGTCACCAGAGATACCCATTTTTCTCAATTTATTAAGCAAGATTTCATGATTAACGGTGTCAAATGCCTTCTTCAAGTCAAAGAAAGTAGCAATTGTATCAATACCCACATTTTTGTTAGACAAAATATCATCAGTGATCACTCCCACCGAAGTTATAGTTGACATATTTTTCCTATATCCATATTGAAATTTAGATAATAAATCATTATCTTCCAAAAAACCCATTAAATTTTTATGAACAATTTTCTCAAGAATTTTACCAGGTAACGCGAGCAATGAGATTGGCCTATAATTTGAGATGAGCCTTCTATCCCCACCCTTATGTATAGGAATAATTGTAGCACATTTCCAGTCATTAGGAACAATCCCCATACTTAATGATGTGTTAAACAAGTAAACTAGATGTGTCTTAGATGATTGGAAAAGCAACTTCAAGATATTAGAGTTAACATTTTTGACAGCAGATGACTTTGAGATTGCTATGTCATTAATGAATTGATCAATCTCTTCTTCATTAGTTTCTATTGAAGATAATACTGTATCATTATTGACAACACCATCATAAGTCCAAGGATCATTTAAACTCTCTGCCAGTTTTTTCCCTATGTTAGTAAAATATGAATTTACAAAGTCTGGTGTATCAATTGATGGCACATCCTCTCCATCATCATTTACCAGATTAATAGACAATTGTTTTGATTTTTTTGATGGAAGTAATTTTGCTATTTCTCTCCAGAATCTTGTGGGGTCGTTTTTGCATTCCTCAGTCAGCTGGTTTATAAACTTTTCCCTCGTTGAATGCACATCAATACTTATTTTTTCTCTAGCATCATGAGCAATCACTTTGTCCACCTCTTTTTTGGTTTTGTATGACCTTGCAAGAAGTCTATCTTTATCAGCAATTTGTTCTAATAGTTGAGAGTCCACCCATTCCTCTTTTGGTTTCTGAATAGTAAAATTTTTAAAAGGACACATTTTATCTAAAATTTCCAGAATTTTTTCCATATAAACTGACCACATAATATTTGGATCTAAAGATTCATAAAAAGAGTCCCAATTTGAAGAAAGGAAATCTTCCACAAGTTTCTCCCCATTAAAATTTTTCATAGATCTACCTGTAAACTTGATCTTTTCTCTAGTTAATGTTGGCTTGTCAATCGTGCCTGCCACAATACAGTGATCACTCAAATCAAAAGGAATAACTGTGGAAGATTCCATATATAAATCATTTGTGAAAATTAAATCCAGACAAGATTCTTTAACTAAATCTAGTTGGCTCTTTAACCCAATTCAACAGACCATATTGTAACATCATGTTGGTTAACTTAGCCGTTAGTGTTTTTAGCTTGGGATCTAAGAGATCTAGATTAAAATCGCCTAGAATATATAATCTCTTCCTAGATTTTACCACAAGCTTTTGAATTAATGGCTCAAGTAAATTGAAAAAAGTTTCCGGGTTACCCTTAGGGGGTCTGTATATAGTACATACAACACTTGTTTTCCGGTTATCATCAAGTAGAACCAGACATTGTGATTCAATATCTTTACAAGACATATTTAAGTGTAATAACTCATCACTGTTACAATAAATACCGTCATTCACATAGGTACATATACCTCCCCCCACTTTTGGAATTAAATTAGTAGGAATATCCCTCCAAGTTCTGTCTGATCTGTACATATGATACCCCCCTATGTCATAAGTGCTGGTACAATCATTGCTTGTCAACCATGATTCAGAAATGGAAATAAATTTAAAATTAGTACCGGTAAATCTCAATTTCATTTCGTCAATGGTTTTCTTATTCTTAATACTTCTAGCATTTAAATGCAGATAATGTTCTCCTTCTGACTCATTAATTTCAGATACCGTTGGTTTTTCAATGTCATCCATTAAGAAATCTGGTTTGACTCAACACTTGAATAAAGTAACCTTCTCCCATATGTTTGGAAGAATCACTGCCCCCCTCATTCCACATAAGAAATCCTATACATGTAACACAGATATTAAACCTAATTCTTAAAAGTATTAACATGCTAAACCTCGACTTTAGTCGTTCTAGCACATACATGGATGGAGATATCAGATAAGTTTCTGTCGGTTTATAACAATGTAATTCACTAATATAATAATATAATTGGGTTTTAAAGTCAAAATCGTTCCTTTAAAGTTTTGTGATTAATTCTATAAATTCTTCAATAATTGTTTACCTAAATATTTGAGCAGTAATTATTCCATTTTATAATAGGGTAACTCAGTTGTAATTAAATTACCTATCACTCATAGCCAACCTAATATTAGCTTATAAAGTGATATGATACAGTTTATGTATTTTAATCCATATATATGAATATATATGAAATTGTCCATTCATTTTCTATACTAAGTATGTGATCAACACAGTGGTAGATGAGAAAACATATATAGTATGACAGTCCAATAATCAAGTCGAACAAAGCAGGTCAGCTGTGTTATGGAGTATGTCTAGAAGGCCGCAGCTATCCTCAAGTCGTCACCAGTACCGGTAGTCTTTTCGAATCTGCCACGCCCCCTTTTACCGACCAACTGAACCATGCCCTCCTCTGTCGACAGCATCTTCGTAGAACATTCGTGCGAGCCTGTGGTGTAGAATTGTCAACAAGCCATAGAGTACAGCTTTCATAGGCCTATTTGGATAGTGTATCAAAACCAACAATACACTCCTAGTCCAGTATAAGGGGTAATACAGGTGAAAAACCAAGATATGAGTAGTCACAATTTTAAGACGAATGTGTGTTTATATCAGTGTTACTACAAATAAAATAATTAATGATTTATTTGTGTAGATCAAATGTGTGGGCATTACCTTAATAATGAGTCTTCATATGATGTAGGAGTTCAAGCGCCCAATATTTCTGGCATGGTAGCGTGCCATTTGGACTGTCGTTTAATAAATTATAATTTGGCTGTATCCCCGTATGGACAACTGAGGCCAAATCTGGAGTGGTGGTGCCATAATCCAAATTAAAGCCGTCTATAAAGTCATTGACCACCCACACCACATTATTAAGGATCTTCTGAGGCTGCGGACCAGAATACTGTGAGCATGACTTTTGCACATCAACCCCGGTGATATTAGTTAAATGTATCAAGGTGTTAGGGTGTCTGTTCCTCAGGTATTGCACGGATCCTTCAATCTTCTCCATTAAAGGCTCACATAAATCGTCTTCGTCAAGGGCTAGGAAAGTATATCCATTAGTCTGAGGTAGTTTGTGGATAATGTCAAATATACCTGCCGACAGGTAGTAGACTGGCAGGGGGTTCTGATCAATTAAATCATCAACGTGAAGGCATAGTTCTTCGATGCCTACACCAGGCCATCCAGTCACGAGCACCTCCGTGTTCCAAAAAGAACAATGTTTATCTATAAAAAACTGTAGGGATCCCTCGTGATCCTCCCTACCATCCGTGTGGACTTGTATCTGCTTCAGATGCATATTTTCTCTTTTAAATGAGTAAATAATGCAATAAAAGACCTATTTTAGACAGAGATAAGCGCCTTGTTCCACTTCTGATTCAAAACACGCGCCTCCGGTAACCATAGACTCGTATCCTTAGCGACAGAGCAACAGCCAATGAGCGCGCGCCCTGCTGTCACGTGATGTTTTGATTACGTCATCTATGCACGTGTACCCTGACTACATGCGGTTTTGTTTACAAACAAGGCACCATCCCCGAGCTAAATCATGTCTCGATGTAGGCTATAACACACCCCGGACGACTTCTCTCCAATAGACATTGCACGACTTTGGATAAATCCAACACCATTTCGGCAAGGCAGAGAATCTTTGCCTCCATGAAACGGCCGCCATCGCAACAACCCGTCACAACAGCATCATCGATAGCTTCTGACTCACGGCCCGGTCGCTCAGCTTTGGGATTTTGCTCATGCGCATGACGCACTTCTTGGGGTTTCTTGTTCGACATGCTTCAATTAGGAAATGAACGCAATGAGGTCCACAGGTGTCAGCAGAAGTGTCTTGTAGTTGAATGCGGTTTCATTGCCACTTGAACGGAGCAGAGCGTTCCACGAAAGACAAGAACTCCGCACTCAGCGGCGGTAAGCCGAAGGAATCAAAGTAGTACACTTCACCCGTACTCGACACGTAAAACGCCACCCAATGCTGACCTGGTAAATGTTGCGGATCTGTGTTGCTCACGAAACAAGTGTCTTTGATAGGGTGCTTCGGAATAGTGTCACAAGAGAAAACGCCCAGGAAACGATGTTTTGTGTGAACGTTTTCCTTCAACACTCTGCTTATTTCAAGCGTGTTCATACGATACGCCAAGTACCGCCGTCTTGTCTTCAGTTCATGTGGTAGTCGGTGATGGGGTGTCGATCTCGGGTCAGCTCGACGACGTTGTCGTACACCAAGTAGAGTAGCACCGTTGTTGTCGCTTGTAGCGCCGAGCGGAAACTGACTTCCACCCTCAGCTGACCCGCTCTTATAAGGTTCACGCGACACCCGTCGTGCGATCTGTCTGGGGTTAAGTCGGGGGGGAACACCGTGTAACCGTTCAGGAATTGATCGTATGAAATACCGCAGGAGCGCGCGCCCTCGTACATCCCCGTTTCCGTGTGTAGCGCCAAGTACTCTCTCACGGCCGCTTTGGTCTTAAAGTCGGGCACGTAGGCGTCGTTCGGCACTTTCTGATCGTTCACTATCACTTGAAGCGAGCTGATGTCGTAATGCTTCATCTCGAACGGGTTCTTGGTGTAGCTACCGTTGAAGGCGTCGTGGTCCAGGAAGCAAATCATCATCGACTTGGGAAGCTGGCCTGTGTTGGAGTGCGTGTAGCTGTGATCTCTGTTACCTTGAGGGATGGCGTACGTCGTCACCTCCACTCTGTTCACCGGGTAGTCGAAGGGCCCGTGTTCTATCACCGCTCTCTCGTGCGTTTCCGCTACAGCGTCCGCCACCAGCACGCGTCGCACGTAGAGCTTTGCTTTGTAGATCTTCAAGCTGTAGCCTCCGTCAGCGGCGCACATCAGATAGAAAGAGGGCGCCGCCTGTTTCAGAGTGAGATTGATTTCTGTCTCTCCAACGATGAGCTTCGGTTGATGAGCCAGGTCAAAGTCAAAGTCGCGCCATCAGCGAAAAGCGCTTGTTGGAGATTAGCTTCTTGCGCGCTTTGTACCCCGCATTCGCGTCAGTCAACGTGTCAAACTGACCGGGCGTATCTTCATGCCACCCCTGGGCGCTCATGACGCCGTCCTTCACGTCTTTGTTGTAGTTGAGTAACCCTTCCAAGTAAGCTCGGTAAGGGTAGGTCTCGGTGTTGCCAGACACTTTGAAACCGCCGATGGAGACTTGGACGTCTTTGAAGAGCGAGTGAGCCAAGTTGTTCACCGGAGCTACCGCGTCGGTGTCCTCGATCGCCGCTCCGTTCGCTTTCAGCACTTGACATTCCAGATGAAGGTAATTCTCGTTCAGGTCTGTGTACTCTTGCGACTTGTTGATGGTGAAATTTATGTTACCTCCATCCTCTAAAGAGTTTTTTGTTTCTATCCCCAGGAAAGACGACTTTAAGATAGTAGTCTGAGTCGGCGCTACGGTGTGCAGGTCGAGCTCAGAGAGCGCGCACTCGTTACTGCTCTCGTGTACGTAAGCCATTGTGTTCTCTCTTCACGCGGCCGACAGACTGACGCCGGCCGCCTCCAGTCTTTTTATTTATACCTGAACGCCTAGGCGCTTACCGGTCGAATACATCCCCTCTACGTCTCTTGCAAGAGCCACCGCCCGTCTGAGGAGAATGCCGGCGACGTTTCGACCCTTTCTTAGACGCGACAGTCGTCTTTCCTCCCGAGAACGCCGTACTCGCCAGTCTCTTCAGAGCGCCTGCGCCTCGGTCTTTCACGCTGCTCTTTAAAGTCCGACCCGCCAGCACATCTTTAGCTACGCCCACACCGGCGCGGAGCAGCGTTTTTTCCCACTGACTTCAATAGCGGGGTAGCCGAGCGCATCAGACCTAACAGAGCGCCGCCCAAACCGTGCCCGCTCTGGAAAGAGCGCCCGCTGTACACGTTGATGCCGTTGCCCAGCTGCGCGTTGTAGTAATCGCTGTACCCTCTGCCGACGGTGCGCCTGGGTGGAAAGTACGGAACGCGTTGACGCATCATTTTTCTCTCTTTCAGCGCTCAATAGGTCTCAGATGAAGTGTCACGGTCACCTCGCCTCTACCGAATGGGATGGAATGACCGGATCGGTCTCTTAAATAGATGCCGACCTCGGTAAACCTCTTGGATTTCAAGGGGAAATAATCCAAATGGGGAAAACTGATAGCTTGCACGCCACCTCGACGCTTTCCGCCTCTGTCCACCGCGACGCAGCGCAACAGCGGCACTTGCATGTCGCCCACACGTCTCTCCTGGATCATGTCGGTGTATATGTACACAGAGTGCACGTCCCCGTAAACATCCATCGAGTAGGCGCCGGTAGTCGGCGACGCGAAACACGTCTTCTCTCCGAAGCCTAGAACGCATGCGAGATGCTGAGTCAGCAGGACAGCGCAGTGTCTCGGCCCTCTAGTCTGTCATCTCGCATCGTCTCACTCAAGCGCTCGACTAGGGTGTGGTTGCTTCCGGTGAAAATAGGAGGTATCTGGAATATGTTTGGCATGAAACTGCGCACTCCCATGTCTTTCTCCATCTCTTCGATCATCTGTCTTGCTTGATCGCTGATCGCCTTCTTCTTCACCGCCGGGGACAAGAACTGCTTGTATACGGCATTCGTCTGTCTCAAGTCGACCTCTCTCTTGAACCTTTTTGTTTCCGGTTTCAATCGCTGCTCTTCCGACGTGTCTGATATCTCTTCCACCGTTACATAGCTCGCTTCCTTCCAGCTCAGCGGGTATTTTGAGCTGAACGTCAGCTTGCTCAGACCGTTCGCGTTTTTCATTCCCCTCCAGTCTACCTGTGGTTTTCTTCCTTCGGCGAATTTAGTTTCTTTTAAAACGTTGATCGCCTCCTCTAGCGAACCCTTGGTGCGCAGAGGAACAACGATGATCAAGTCGTCGTCATGCACGTTAGTCCATTCTGTAGGGAGGATGATCTCAGTCAGAGCCGCTTCATACGCTTCGGGCAGAAGGAGCGGCGAGTCGAAGTGAGTTCGGAAAGACGTCAAGCTGTTGTCAGGATAATACTCCATAGAGCTGTTGCTAGGTAGAGTGATGTTCATTTTTTTTTTTTTTTTTTTTCTACGTTATTTTTTTGACGGGGATCCACTCGTTGAACTTGTCGTCGTAACCTAACCAACGTACGAAAGCTAACTCTTTACCGTTGACGGTCTTGCGGCGCAACACCTCGTCTATCAGGTAGTTGTTGTCGTAACGACTCTTGTACACCTTCTGAACCTCTTCCGGGTAGAAGACGCCTTTTATCTCCTCGCCCTTGTCGTCTTTCAGCTCGAACCCTCTGCTTCCCAACGTCTTAGCAACGTCGACCACTTCCTCGCGCCAGTTTCCCTCGTACCCTTTGTCGAAGGCGCCTTTAGTTCTCAACATCCTCACTCTGTCACCCGGAGCGATGACGTCGACGGCGGACGTCTTTGTTTTTTTCTTCTTTTTCCATATTTCGTCGATTTGTTTGTTAGTTGGGAGATCTTGTCGGTAGAAAACTGTTTCGCTGTTTTCCGAGCTGACTTGAGCCGGCGCCATTTTCAACGTCTTGTGGTGAGTGCGATTGTAAGAAGACACTACATGGTGCAGTACGTCTACGTAGCGATACGTGCGCTTGTGTGTGAAATAACGCCACAGCTTCTCCTTCAGACTGCGGTTCAAGCGCTCCACTAGACTAGCTTTGATGTCGTCGTTCTCGCCAGTGAAGAACTCTATGCCCTCGCTCTTCAAGTGATCTTGAAAGATCTTGTTCAAAAACTCTTTCCCCTTGTCTGTCTGAACAGTGCGCGGTCGTCTCTCGCCAGTGCCTGTCATCTCTCGGAAGGCCTCGGTGACATCAGCGCCGCTCTTGGATTTAATGGGAACGGCCCACGCGTACCTAGAGAAAACGTCGATCGCCGTCACCACGTACCGGAAGCGGTCGTTGTGAGACGCCAAAGCTTGCATGTCCATCAGATCTATCTGCCACTGCTGATCGATTGCGCCGGTTATAGTCTTGTTCCTTGCGAATTTTCTCCGAATGGGTTTATGTTTAGTGTAGGCGTCCAGCGACACTAAAGCATTTTGGATGACGGCCGGGTTTAGGTGGCGAAAATGATGTTTCTGGAGTTTAGTCACGCTAGTGAAACTGGAGGGCGCTTTGACGTCGGTATATCTAGCTACTACGCGCTTCTTTTCTTTTTCCTTCTTGGTCAGTCTCTTCACTGGTTTGCCCATGGTGGGCCTGTTGAGGGCGTGAACGACGACCTCGCCGCTAGGCGGTTGCGCCCTTTCCTTTTCTTACTCGCCACGCTCCTATAGGAAGTCGGAGTTTGGAAAAGTTCACTGTCCTCCTCGTCGTCAGAGGATGGATCGTCCACCTGGACAGAAGAGTCTGCTGCTGCTACTGCTGCTGCTGCTGCTGCTTCTCCTTCTTCCGAGTGGAAGCTCGGTCGTTTCCGACCTCTGTCAGCGAGCCGTGTGTCTAAGCTTTGGCCAGGTCCGCTCGCTTTATACAGATGGTTTCCGATCAAGGAGTCTGTGGGAACTGCTTCGCGCAGCGCTTTCGTGAACGGAGAGTAGCCCGCCGGTCTGGGCGCCGTCTTCCTGAACCTGGCGGCGTCGTTCAGTAAGTCCACTATGTTGATGCGATGCTCAGGTGGTATTCTCCGACCCGACATCTCGCGCACCGCACCGTCCTCGTTCCACTTGATCACACCGGATTTCTCCAATTGTTTGTACAGCGCCACGGTCCGGGTGCGATTCCTCTTGGGAACTTGGTTCGCCAACCGCTCAAGTAGGGACGCGCTGGCCTCTTCAGCAGACTGACGGAGGTGAGCCGGGGGCGAAGAAGAGTAGGACGAAGAGATGTTGCTGTTGTGGGGATTCGCGAGAAAAAATTGCAATCTATTCAACAACCTTCGGTATTTCAACATTTTCTCGCGCGATTCCAAAGTGGGATCGTTCAACACTAAGTCCAAGTCCCTGTAGATAAACTGTAGCACCTGGTGCAAGGCCGCGTCGGGATGAAGGGACTGTTCTGCCTGCTTGTGGTAATAGGCCATGTCGGCAGGTAGGCGGGCGGCGGTGGCAGGAGCAAAACTCTCGTTCTTTTCAGTGCGCTCATCAGGAAGAGGAGGAAGGTTTGGAGCAGTAGAAGTACTAGCAGCAGCGACTGCAGTAGTAGCAGCGCTAGTAGTAGCAGCAGCGGGCACATGATGAAGTAGACCTGCTCGTGATGATTTGTAGAGCGTCTCAGGATCCACGAGCGCTAAGCGTTTGTAGTGTTGTTGCTGCTCTGAGTCCGTCATGGGGACGACGGTGGCAATGACGCTGGTGGTGGCGGTAGTGGTGGTGGTGCTGTCGGCGAGTAGGTGTCGAATGAGGTGTCTCATATACGGAGAATGCTCTTTATAAGCGGTAAGGCCATCCCTATGAGAGCCGGAATGAGGAAACCTCCCTCTTGTACTAAGACGCGTCTCTTTTTTTTGATGGGCGTAGATTTTTTGCCGACCTCCCTCAACACGTCAGCCGATTCTCGAAGCTTGTCCAGTTGTTTGTCGCTGAGCGGGATGTTCCCTACCAGTAAATTGTGACAGATCTCACTCAACGCTGCGATCAGATCGTCGCTTCCAGAGTCTATTAGATGCGAGCAGTCCTTTGGCGAGCACTTAGCTAAGTGCTTGAGAGTACCAAAGTGTCTTTCGAGTAGATGAGAAGACATTTTTGCTACTGCTTTCTCTTGTTCTTTTTTTTGGTCTAGCGGTACGAACACTAGCTGAGAGTGTATGGACGTCAAAGAGGAGCGTATTCTCAGTGTTCAGGTGTTGACTGCTTGAAGTCCAGAAGGAGGTATGAGTGAGGTCGCTTGAGTTCATGGGTAAATATACTAGAGAGGGCCGCCGCGTTGGACGGAAACACCTGGCGAGACAGACTAGCTATTTGCCCCATGTCGCGCGGGTTCTTGAAAACGATCATGTAGTGAGCGTTCAGACTCATAGTTCGAAAGTCGGGTGATTTCTGGAATAGGTTCTGAGTGATGTATATGACGCTCACGTTCCAGTGATGCGAGTATTTAGTAAAGATGTCGGCTACCACTTGCTGATTGGAACTGCTCATCAGATCGTCCAATATCAGTAGAGTGTGGGGTCGTAAGGCGTCTTCTGCTACTTCCACGTCTCCCGCTATAGTCTCTTTGCTAGGAAGACCTTCTCTGAATTCCACACCGTACTGATTTTGCATTTTTTCAAACAGAGGTTGCCACTCGCCGTAATGGTAAAAAGTCTTTTCCACCGGCGGCGTGACCAAATTGTTCACGTCGCTCAGAAATTGATCCACCAAGCGCGATTTTCCACAACCCGACGGACCGCTAATGATACAACTAAAGGGTCCTTGTAGTCGAGCGTCGAAATGAATTTCTGTGAAAAGTTTGCTTCTACTGCTCGACTTTTTTTTTTTTTTTTTCAGCACGCGTGAGAGAGCGGTTGTGTGTCTGACTGTCTGCTGTGTTTCTCACTCGAACGGTCGGTAGTGAATGGTTGTGGAGAAAAGTCCGCCGACCTTTTTATTGATTCCGGCCGGTGTCACAGTAGCGGCGGCAGAAGTGTCTTTTTTTTTCTTTTTCTTTTTTGCGATAAAATTCTATTTTCACTCAATAGTCATAAATGTTTTGTATCAGACTCCAGAGGAGTCTGATACAAATATTTATTTTTTTTTAAAAAAGAAGAGGGAGAGGAGGAGGAGGAGGAGGAGGAGGAGGAGGAGGAGGAGGAGGAGGAGGAGGAGGAGGAGGAGGAGGAGGAGGAGGAGGAGGAGGAGGAGATTAATTTTTTTTTTTTTTTTTTTTTTTTGATCATTTAGGCAAAGCTCGTCGCTTTGCCGCTTTTTTTTCTATTTCTGTGTTGTGACACGATCGTCTCGAAAAAGCAATAAGGCGTGTGAGCGCGGCGGTGACAAATACATATTGGAGCGTATGGTTTAAAATAGTGCGTCCCTATCTTCTTCAATTCGGCTGCATTGCAATATGCGGGATAACAAGTGACGACGTCGAAACGTTTAGAGACCGTGTTCAAGTCGGCCACAACGCGCGCCCACCGAGTGGGAGCTGCAGTCGCTCCCAAGAAACCGATCGGCTTGTTGAATCGTTTCATAGCACTTATTCTCACTTTATAAGAGGAGGCAGGGTGAGGAGAGTAGCGGCGCTCTTTCTTTTCATGAAACGCCGTACGAGTGGGGGCGCTGAGAGCGGCTGTTATGCAATGGTAGAGTAAATACTGTTCTGAGAAGACAGCTCTCGGCCATGTCGCTACGTTTTCCTTTTCCGCTCTTGTATAACGACGATGGCGCTCAGCTTTGCATTTCTCGAGAATTCGGTACGCTTCAAGAGATGCGTGAACCTCAACTACGTGACGCTCTCTCCTTTGAGATAAAAAAATAGCCGGGCAGTTGAGGAGGGCACTTTGTTCGCGCGACCGTCTTTTAGAAACTCGCGCCCTCTGCAGCACCATATTTCTTTCCTCCGAAACAAAAAAGACTGAGTGAAAATAAAAATTTTAAAAAACAAAAAGCTCAAAGAAAAAAAATAAGCAATAAGCAGACTCAGCTCGAAATTCCCTGCTGGCGTGATGGCGGTGACTGCAGGCGGTGGCGGCGGTCGGCTGGCCGGCGGTGGCGGTGTCGGCGGCGATGGTAGAAGGGTGTGTGGAAAGAGAGACGCATCTCAGTCTTTTATAGGAACGGCGAGTCTGACATTTTCAACTGTCGCATGCTGACCTGCTGCTATCATAAGAGAAACAAAAGCCCTAATCACGCTTTTCAGCTGGATCCTTCCACCCCGCCAGACATGGATCCAGATGGGAAGGTGGTTTAAAATTAAATCCGTGTACCGACTGTCATACAAAAGAGTAATTAGTTGAACGCGTGTTACCTGTATAAAGGATTAGCGGGTCATGGGCTCAGCGTGTGTATAGAAAAACAACTACAGGTAGCGTGAACAAAGCGACCCCCTCCCTTTCTGTCACTCTGTCTGTGACTAGAGGGTGCGCGTGTGGTAAGCGGCTTAAATCTAAAGAAAAACAAATCACCCTCTCCTGTCGTCAGCAGTCAGCCGGCCGGCGGCTGGAAAATGCAATTAGAGGGATGATGAGCCGCGTAGTAAGCGACTTAAGGCTGATCTAAAGACCTGCCGTGAGGGGGCAGCTGGCCGGTGGCTTGAAAAAAAGGGGGGAGTAAGGGTATATAAGGGGGAGTGAAACCGTATTCGGCATCGTCATCATCGTTCACGCTACTACTACTACTACTACTACCACCACCAGCACCGCGCCTCAATTTGCAGATCCCCATGATGGAAAGTTGCTACCGTGACATGAAGCGGAATGACGAAGCGGCGCGCGAATGTGAAGCTGATGCTGTAGCCTCTGCTACTGCTGCTGCTAGTGCTGCTCAGCGTGCTACTGCTGCATTTACTGCGGCTGTTAGTGACGCTGGTTGTGATGACGTTGTTGTTGTTGCCGCTGCGGCTGTGACTGCTGCTGTTGCTGCCGCCGATGCAGCTACTCATGCCACCGATGCCGACGCTGCTGCTGCTGATGCTGTTGCGGCTGCCGATGTCGCCGCTGATAACGCTGCTAGTGCCCGCTCTGCCGCCCTTGCTACTGTCGCTGCTGCTGTTGTTGCTAATGCTCACGCTACTGCTGCTACCGCTGCTGCTGCTGCTGCTACCGCTGCTGCCGAGGCTGCTGCCGCTGCTGCCGATGCTGCTGCAGATGCTGCCGATGCTGCTGATGCTGCTGATGTTAGCAGTCGCGTCGACAAAGAATCGTCATTTGTCACTCTTAAACCTCCAGTTGAACACGCGACGAGTAGTAGGGCTACCAACGCGACGGCCGGATGGTGCAAATGGTGTCGTCGCTTCTGCTCGTGCGCTTGCTTTTCTTCCAGTCCTACCTGCTGCTGCTACGGTATGATAGTGTTATAGTGTTTGAATGAGAACGCGCGTAGTTACACATAGACGCTGTAACAGATGTGCTTTTTTTTTGAAAATATAATTTCAACATAACATGGAACTTGTTGTGTTTATTTTCTATATATAAGTTGTTTGTTTACAAACAGTCACGTGTCACGTGGTGTTGTTTACAAACAAGAGAGCCACGTGGTGTTGTTTACAAACAAAACCCTAAGTAGGTCACGTTACCCTAGTTACCAGAATGCCGGCTTCTGATTGGCTGAGCCTAAGTAGGTCACGTGACGTAAGTAGGTCACGTTACCATGGTTACCAGAATGCCGGCCTCTGATTGGCTGAGAGCTTCTAAGTAGGTCAGTAGGTCACCCAGAATGCTGGCTTCTGATTGGCTGAGAGCCCTAAGTAGGTCACGTTACCATGGCAACGGGTCACGTGACCAAATGGCGGCCTCTGATTGGCTGCATATCGATTGAGTAATAAACAGTAGTTAACTATAGTCCCGTTCCGATACATACTATACTACTGACATGGCTTAGGTGTTGCCACCTAGTGTCCGTTGGAGGCACTTACCGCTCTGACTCCACGGACCTTATATGTACACGTATTATTCGTGCCCCTACAGGTGTATACACATTTTTACTCTTCCGGCCAATTTGCGGGTATTTATTCCATACTTAAGCGTATAACAATTTCTCGGATTATTTATTTTATATACCCGGTGAAATAAGATACTTTTAGAGTAATCTGCATCTCACTCGAACGTTACATTAGGCATAAAATAAGTTTTTCAAGTAACCTGACCATATCTAGCAAAACAGGGTTTTATTGACATAAAATTGAAATACGTAAATGAGGAAGTGGGAGAGGGCAGGGGTGCCCGTGTGGGCGGCAGTATGGGCTGCTGCACAGGTTTTAACAAGACCTCAGCTTGGCGAGTGAGGAGGCTATACAGGGTATACATAGGAAGGTGTGCAACTAAAAGTCCGCAGCTATCCTTGGACCTGACCTAGACTCTCCATACCAGTAGTTCCAATGAAAGAACCTAGGGTGTACAGTGGCACCACCTAGGGACTGCTGTGGACACTACTGGTATGCAGAGTCTATTTGTCAGGTCCAAGGATAGGTGCGGACTTTTAGTTGCACACCTTCCTATGTATACCCTGTATAGCCTCCTCACTCGCCAAGCTGAGGTCTTGTTAAAACCTGTGGGCTGCTGGGAGCGGGGTAAGGGAGTGAGGGTGACAATAGTGGGGTATACGTACAGGGTAAATGTTGTAGTATATTAACACCAGAGGTCAGGCCAAAAAAAAATGTGTAGGTCTTTCTTAAGGGGGGGGGGGGGAATCCATTGGAATATAAAGGTCCCATATTTTGGTTTGGACAATGGATGGTGAACATGTAACGAGGACAAAGAGACATGACAGAATAAATGACAAATAACACAAATCCCACTGAGTGTAGGGCTGAGGGCCAAGCCCTTTTGAAATGAAAACATATGAGAAAAAGTGGCCTAAGCCCAAAATGGACAATGCCTTAAGATGAGATGAATACTTAATGCTAAGGAAAAAAGTATAAAAGAATACCCCGTTGGTATCAAGAAAAAGCAAAAAATAGAGATACTTAATAACTACGGTAAATTCCCGCGTACTACCCGCGGGTTGTACGCGAACCAGACACAGCTTTCATTTGATACCAAACATGCCTATATAGGGTGCGGGTCATACGAGGGTTTTTATTATTATAGATCAGTACTAAAATTGAGATTTTCAAACCCCAAAACGGGTTATAGGATTCTCCTGAGTTGGGGGTGCGGGTTATACGCGAGATGCGGGTAATACGCGGGAATTTACGGTACTTAAGGACTACCTAACCCAGTAAACAAAAAACGTTATACAACATTTTGTAACGTTATTTAACGTTATATAACGTTTCTCTAAGGCTCCTCACTATGGCAAAACGTTATTTACAGTTTTAGAACGTTATTTTGACGTAAAATAACGTTTTTTTGTTACCTGGGAACCTGTGAAACCCAAAAAATGGGGACTCAAGTGTGGGGCGTCAGAACGTAGGTCATTGTTGTCTGACTGAATGTATGACGGAAAATATACAGGCCGCCAGCTTCTTCTTACCAGAGAAGCCACTGGTTGTCTCTGCATAACATGGCAAGAGCCTTGCACAGTTCCTCTGCTGCCCTTTTGATAACCTCAACAGCTCTTAGACGTTCTGAGAAGTGGGGAAAGGTACAAAGAGGGTCACCCAGATGAGCTATGGACCTTCCATCTGCTTGAGTGCAAGATATAAGTTTGTTAGCCACAGAGAATGGAGCTTCTTCACCGTAACAGGAGGTCCACCTGACTCCAGGTGCACAGCACAAGTGACACCTGTCTGACAGGTAAGCCTCATTAGTGTCCCACCTGCTACTCTCGTCCCCAAATCCTTCCAAAGGAAGGCTCTGGTGACAGCCAGTATGACCTTGAACTTGGGATTTTGCTGGGTTTGGGCAATCCCTGCTGGTAGCTTGGAACCAGTGGACAGGAACCAGAATGTATGATGGTAGTTTTACCTGTATTTCCCATCATACTTTCTGGTTCCATTTCTGGTTCCTGTTCACTGGTTCCAAGCTAACTACCCGGACTGCCTTAACCCAGCAAAATCCAAATTCAAGGTCATACTGGCTGTTCCCAGAGCCTTCCTTCGGAAGGATCTGGGAACGAGAGTACCCACCTGCAAGCAGTCTCACCTGTCACTTAGTATACTTATAATTGGGCTGATTTGGTTACACTGGGTTAGGCCAAATAAAATAAAAGGTTCGTTTCAGGTAACTTGGCAGAAAATGTAAAGTCAGTAGGTCGGATTCGTTTTCTTTTTTTCCCCTTTTTCTTTTTTACAGCCCCTCTACCATTTCCCTTTAAATTGGATAAAAAAAAAGTGTAAAAATGGGAATTTTTATAAAACTAAAATTGACCCCTGAAAACTGTAAAAATGTAAATATTTCTTCAAAATTTGAATAAAAAGAAGTAGGGTCGGTCGGGTGACCTGAAACAAACCTACTTTTTTGGCCTTATTTCCATGTTAACGTATTCAAATCAATGTAGATGTGTGATTGTGCAATTATATGAACAGGTTAAATGATTTGTTTACGGCTTAACAAGTTAATGCACTTCCAGCGTACTCAATGTTTGTATTTGCTCAATATCTAACCATGATGACGTCACTGATGACGTCATTAGTTGGAGGGCATGTGTATGTGTTAATGTATAATCACTATTCTTTAAAAGATTCAATTGATAAAAACAGTAAACCTTTGGTTGATAATCACATCCTTACAAGTACAAAAACTATATACTGGAAATTCCCACATATAACCTGCACCTCACGTATAACCTGCCTCTCGACTTTGGGAGAATCCTATAACCCGCATTTGGGGTCTGAAAATCGCGAATTAAAAACTGTTCTGTACTTTTAAAGACCCTCGTATTACCTGCCCCTAGCATATTGTATAACCCACACTAGAGGTTTGGTAGTGGGTTATGAAGTGCTCTTAAGGTTGATTGCTACTCTTTACTTAGGATCAAACTACCCCAAATTCGTAAATACATCAGATGGGCTTATATTGCATCGCCAGATACATATATGTTACCTATGCTGTATTGAAAAATTAACCATTTCAACCATAATTGTGCATTTCGTGATACTTTGAATTTCAGATATATTGGTAAATAGTAAAATTTTCTTATTTTTTATTTGAGCTTGTTCATTTACAATTATAATTTGTATTTATAATTTGCAATAATTTGCAATAATTTACCAATCAATCATATTTGGAATACTATAGATGATATGATGTTGCTCAAAATAACCAAGGGCATAAACCATGACCATTCAATACATTGACTTTTGCCATTTTACCCATTATTTAAGAAATTTAAATACGAGATTTAGACCATTTTTACCCTATTTTCTAACTTCAGAGCCCCAAAACCCTAAAATGATACTTATCAAAATTACTTTTTTATGTAAGCAAATGATCAAAACAATCTTTTGAGAAAATAAAGAAATAAGTTCATGGATTTATTTCAGTGATATTTAGATATTGCTGAAAAAATATGCATTAAATTTAAATAATCATCCTAAAACCATCACGATTTTCATAAAAGGGTACATATTTGGACCATAATTTTAATGTGGGCAGTGGTTCACTAAAAAAAAAAAAATCATGAAAGTTTCCCATTTGTTTGCGTTTTTTTATCAAAAATAGGGAATACTTTTTTTTTCAAAAATCTGTAATAAAGAAAGTGCCCGGAACCACCCCAAAATTTTTACATTTTACATTCCTACATGATATAAGCTACCTTCCTGGGAAAAAACAAGAAATTTCATGGATAGAAAGTTATGAGTAGCGACCAACCTTAAACAAGCTTAAGTATAAACGTGTTTCTAGGGTCTTGTATTTATACATAAATACAATAAGTTTTTAACAATAGGGGGGGAGGGTAGGTGGATTTTTGTGCGAGTGTGTCAAAACTTTTTTGGTCCCCCTGGGGGACGGTTCGAAAATTTGTTGGTCCCCCCCTCAGGCAAGTTGAAATTGAGCGCAGCTGACCCCTTTGAGCTAAAGTAATGCGCTGGCTTTTTGGTTAAAAGTTTTTTTGGTCCCCCCCCCTCAAGAGGGGTCCAAATTCTTTTGGTCATTGCTTGATCATGCCGACCCTTCAGGAGTGTCTCAACTCCATCTAGGGTGGGCATGATGCCTATGTGCAGCACTGGCGAGTTACTTGAGGGGGTGTCGTACTTAAGGGGGTGTTCACGAATGATGTCACCGGGTGTAGGGGTAGGATGGGCTATGTAAGGGTGGTGGACGAGGCGATTTTTTTGCCGCCCAGGCTCGTGACAGGTCATGTGATACCAAATGCTTTGTTCTCATTGGCTGAGGTGAGATTCAGGTCAGGTCTCTCCTCTTTGTATTTTATTTTAATGCACCTATTCCCTTCCAGGGAATATATAATTTAGGGTGGACCCTAATGGGTCCTTATTAGAATTGAAATTCATTCATTCTTCAAAAGGCCTAAATGCCATATATGGTATGGTCTCATGGTGCTGAGATCTGAGTCATGGTTGCCAATGTTGATCTTTAGTTTGGTATTCTCAAGGAATGTTTCATCCCTTTCAGGGAATCATCAGGTGTAACCTCGGGGACTCTACACTTTTTTATTTAATAATTATTTATTTATTTTCAGATTATGCTGTGAATAGTGTAGATGTGTGCCTTAGCTTTTTTTCACAGAAAATAATCTTGACCTGTGGCTGACTGTTGGTCATTAGTTGGCCTGTTCAGGGTTGCTGGGGGCTTTTTGCTGAGCGTCCTGTTCTGGTGACCTTGAAAACAGGAACCTATAAATGGTAAAAAAAAACACAGATAGGAAAAATAAAATCCCTAGGATGGTTTATGTGTCAGGTGGGTGATGGAACAGGACCCAGGCCATTCATTTCTATAGACACAAATCTGGTCAAGATAGCGACAGGGCGTGCACTGAAAATCCATGGGTTGAAAGTTTTAGTCAGTACACACTAACCTTGGTTGGTCATATGAGTGTTAGTCACAATGGCAAAGTTATATTCAACAATGACCAAGGGGTCAGTCAGTAGTGGCTAACCTAGGTCCATCATTGGTGTGTTGTATTTGTATACCACTAGTTGGGGCCACCTGTGATGACCACTCAGTGGCTCCCCCTGGAACTAAAAAGACTAAGTTGGGTTGGTCAGTAGTGACCAACCTGACAATAATAACTAATTTAGGTTGGTTGTATGGGGAGCCAAAAAATAACTAACTAGGTTAGGTACTGGTGACTGAGAGATTGGTCGTATATAGGGAGCCTAGGGATATCAGAGTGGGTGGGTCTTGGAAAAGGTCCTAAAATAGGTAAAGCCATTTGTGGCTATTCCCTAAAGGCTTTAAGTGCACACCATTGTTTAGCTCCTGCTCTGACAGGTCAGTAGCCCAATAAGGCCAAATTAAAAAAAAAGGTTTGTTTCAGGTAACATGGGATTAAAATCTAGGGTCGGTAGGATTTTTTTATTTTTTTTAACTTTTTTAATTTTTTTACATACCCTAAAATTGACCTAAAAAAGTGTAAAAATTGGATGATTTTTTCAGAATATTTGTAAACCAAAAATTTAGATAGGGTCGGTCGGGTGACCTGAAACAAACCTTTTTTTTTGGCCTAAGGTATCAGTGTGGGTGAGTTAAAAGGTTTACTTAAGGACAAGAGAACCTACTCCACCTACTTCCAGTGTATAGCCTTAATAGATCATCTGTCAACGCTGTGACACTTTCTACCCGAACAAATGCTTGTAAAAGTGCAATGTTGCATTGATGTTTGCCGGATGAATGATTCATATTCTCGTATCATTAAATGTTACTTTACTGTTAGCACTGAAGGCCCAACAATGTATATACTATTGCCGGAGCTGAATATATATTCAATTCAAATGTTAGTGTGGTCAACTTCTTGCTTCTTTCTCCTTTCTTTGCCACTCCACAGCGTAAGATTTGTAGTAATAAACTTTTAATACTACCTAGTATTTCAGTGTTTCAGTTCATTAGCCGTTTAGAATGTAATACAACATTAAGCTACAGGATGTATAACATCATAGTAATAAAGGTACATTTAGACAGTACGGAGTAAGTATTATTTTTTTCGTCAATGTTCACTACCAATTTTAACAGATTGGCATTGTTGTCATGTGTCAGTAATTTACTGGATATTACAAATTCGGTCACGTCTTTCGCGGACATCCCCTTATAAGGACGGACACCCCCTCGAGTAACTCACCAGTGCTGCATGTAAGCATCATGCCCACCCTATAGACCAATGCAGCAAGAAAGGGTGACTTTCTGATAATAAAGTTGTGTTTACAGACGTTTTAGCAGAGTCCTTATAACATTGTTCGGAATGGCTATGTTTTGCAAACATCTCATATCAGGATATTCAGGGGACAATTATTTTTCAAATAGTGTATACTAAAATGAAGGATATCGAGGTTACAGGCCAGTATTTGTTAGTTAAACTTCAGAATTGTTCAAAAACTTTATCAACAACTTTTCTGAAAGGTCACCATGTCTGGCTGCATTGGTATATAGATGGAGTTGAGACACTCCTGAAGGGTCGGCATGATGCACCAATGCAGCACCAGCTAGTTACTCGTCAGCCCTGCATTAGTGCATCATGAGGACAAATAACAAGTATATTTAATGTGCTATGGCCTTGGTCGTCATGATGCATAAATGTAGCCCTGAGTCAGAGTACTCACTAGAGCAGCATTCATGCATCATGACGACCCTTAGGGAGTGTATCAACTGTGGTTGGCATGATGCTTGGATGCAGCCCTTGTGAAGTATTTGCCCTGATGACAGCATATTACAAGAATTGATCCCCAACTGCCCGACCCGTGCCATGCTGTGGGATGCTCCCTGATAATGGTACTTCCTAGATAGACATTGGCGGATCTAGGGGGGGCCGACGGGCCTGGCGCCCCCCCCCCCCCCCCCAAAAAAAAAAAAAGAAAAAAAGAGGAAGAAGAGAAAAGAAAAAAGAAGAAAAGAGGGAAAGAGATAAAGAGATTGTGAAGTATGATTCATAGGGCCTGACTGAGGGCCCCTGATTTGGATGGTGGGGGGTCCTAAAATGTGTAAGAATTCACCATTTCAAGGCTAGATCAACAAAATTTTCCTGAGGGGCATGCCCCCATACCCCCTTAATACAACTAATGTGCTTCGCGCGCACAAAACAGATAGTCACTCGAGGTTGCCCAGGTTTGGGCCCCCCCTCTAGACAATCCTGGAAACCGCCACTGGTAGAGCCCGACTGAAACAAGACTAACTTCACTTACTGTACTGCTTAAACACAACAGTACGGTATATAAAATTCCCAGTGGGTTTTCCCAGCTATGTTGACTAAAACCCTTACTACCAGAATACAATAATATACCAGGAAGTGTATCTGTACATGTTTACACACTGAGTACCAATCTCCCAGCACACACTGAAAAAGTAAACTTGTCTCCAGACTCGTCTAAGTGATGGTCATAAAATAAACATGTCAAAATTTGTCTAACCTATCAGGTTACCATCCCACAAATAAGATCAAGAGCTGACAAATGTGGGGTATTGGGCTGGCACATGCCAAGTGGGTCTTCTATCTCCAGCTAGAAGACCCGCTTCTTTGTCACTTAGATGAGTTTTTGACTTGTTTATTTTATGACAGTCACTTGGAAGAATCTGGAGAAGAGTTTACTTTTTTAGTGCATTCTCCCATCAATTTGTACTGGCACTACAAACTTTTCTGCCAAAAGGCTGTGGAACACCTTAAAAACTTACCTCCACCTTGCTTATAAAGTAAACAGCTACTGTAATTCTCTTGCAGAAGCTGCGGTTATGACGCGAGACAGTGCAGCTTATAGGATTGTCTCGTTATATAATTAGGGTGTGTTCATTTATTAACTACAGGGGGGGTGGTGAGATTTCGCGCGGAGGGACGAAAATTTTATACACCCCCCCCCCCCCTCGAGAGCGCGTGGAATGTTTCGTGCACCCCCTCGCTGAAGGCGACGAAAATTCCCCCCCACTTTTTAGCGACATCCGTCCTCAATGCGGACACGGTTTGAGATAAAGCTGTAATTATCCTAGACGAGACATGGTGCACTTGTTAATCACTGGCCACAATCTTGAGGAAATCTTGATTTTATCACAAAGTTATGAGGACATGTAGCAAATGTATCGTGTAGTAGCTTTGAGGTTCTTTGAGATGTGGCGGTGTCTCACGAGATAGGGCCAATGTGAACATCTTTGACCGGGTGCCACCTTTGACCAGGTGCCATCTTTGACTGGGTGCCATCTTTGACCGGGTGCCATCTTTGACCAGGTGCCATCTTTGACCGCGTGCCATCTTTGACCAGGTGCCATCTTTGACCGCGTGCCATCTTTGACAGCGTGCCATCTTTGTGTGTAAAGCAGGCCTTACACAGCCACTGCTTACACCGATCCGCCCCATCTCAACTCAACTGACCCAGTTGGGACCAGTCAGGATGGGCTGAGTCGGTTTGTATGTACCAGTATACACAGCACTAGTTTGGTACAGTCTGAGATGGTCGGCTATATGTAAATTACATATTTTCCGAATCACGTGACTGTAAGGTGTTTCCTCATTGGCTATATTTGTGCCGACTCTCCCCAACTGAGTCGGGAATCAGTATACACGGACATTTCAGCCCCGACCAGCCCCATCTGCACCCCCCACTGGGAGCCAGACGGGCCTGTATTTCAAACACTGCTTGATATCTCGCGATTGTCCCCATCCCGCTCCAACTGGGTCGGGGACAGGCATATACGGGCCGACTGGACCCGCCTGGAGGGTCGAGATGGGTCGAGATGGGGCGGATCGGGACGGTAGGTGGCAGTGTCTACCCTGCTTTATAGGCTAGCAGACAGTCTCGACGTGAAGAACATCGGTTTCTATTCTCTAAATAATTAGCGGTCCCAGGTTAAAACATATTTGATGTAATAAGCACACTGTGCACTTAAAAAATCATTATGGACACCTTTTATTAGTTAAGAGTTTAACTGGTCCAAATATGAGATATTTTTTGGTTATTTGTAGTATAAAAATCGGGCAAAAATTGGGGGGCGGGGTGTGCGCTTATTACGTCGAATACGGTATACCTGTATGTGCAACAAAGCATAACGAAAGTAGTCTTTGATGAAGATATCTTTTATTTAACAGAACACAGAGGGTCACATTGACAGTATTAAAACAAATAAATAATCACAGCAATTGCAAATTGACAAAACATTTCATATACTATGCATATATGAATACTGTACCATCGTGATTGAGTGCCGGGGCGCTCTTCAATTTGACCGGGCTCTTACCCAGGCACTTAACCAAGACAGGTGCTTATTCAAGGTCACTATCATAGTGCTTAAGAAACATTTGGAAACCCCTACACCCAGGCGCTTATTCAAGACAGGCGCTCCTTCAAGACCAGGCGCTTTATTGCGATGGTACGGTATACATTATATGTACCGTAAAACCTCACGTATAAGCCTAACTCGCGAATAAGCCACACCCTGAGTTTGGTGCGATCCTATAAGCCGCAGAGGCCAACTGAGAACTGTTAATTTGGTAGTATACTTATAAAAACTCTCGTATAAGCCGCACCCTATATAGGCATGTTCGGTATCAAAAGAAAGCTGAGTCTGATTTGCGTACAAGCCGCGGCTTATACGCGAGTTTTTACAGTATGTTTTTTTTGGGGGGTGTATGCATATATAAGCACATTTTTAGTACAACGCAATGATATTGGCTGGCATGTAGTATTCCCAATGGCACACTACACACATTCCAGGCCAAGACGCCTGGTTCTAGGTATAGACACTACAGCGTTGTGAATGTCTATATTACATTCTGAGGACATTAGTCATCATCATCAGACCCGGCGAGTAACTCTCCAGTGCTGCATTGGTGCATCATGCCCACCCTTCGGGAGTGTCTCAACCTCATAAGGTCGGCATGATGCATGAACTAATAGGGAAAGTACTGAGCCATACAGTATAAACACATAAGGAGGTTTAGTGTCGACCTACAGTAAAAGATATTGCACTGCATGTGCTCATTTTATAGACTAAGACACTGCCAATAATCTTAAAAGTTAGGGAAGACATATGGGATAGGATATACAATAGGAATATGATAAGACTAACAAATCTCCAAACATTTAGCTGACACCATCTTTAAATGGTTAGGGGTCAGTAGGTGCATGTCCATACTATACCAGTAGTAGTGAATGTCTATGGTACTGCATATCAGAACAAATTCCCACCTATATCCATACCTGGAATGCATGATTGGTATTGTTTTTTTTTTGGTATGGTTACTTTTTCAGTGCTACTGCATAGCAGACCAGCTTCCGACCAACATCTATACCCGGAATGCAGTGTGCACCATGTATACCAAATATTCTTGCACTATAGGCCTATATAGCATATGTGCAAAAATAAGATACCCATGCTGTCTGTAGGGCTTAGCCACTGCTACTGTCTTATAGATACACATTTTCCCCAAATGTTTAGGCTAGTGTGATGTGGTACGTAGTGACCTAATCTTTTTGTACAGGCCTTTTAGTGGGGCCATACCCAATTTGCCTAGTTCTGCAGTCACAGATTTGGGATATTTCCATAATTCAATATCGCCTTAGTAGGCTTACGTAAATCCTATCCTGAATACTACTGAAATTAAGTAGTATACACTCTAAGGATTAATTTGATGTCTTGTTTACATACCCACACCCTCAGAAAAGTGAGAGTCATTGTCGCTAAAACTACCCTCACCTGAGAGTCAGGCAGTGTCTGACCCTCAGGTGAGGGTAGTTTTAGCGACAATGACTCTCACTTTTCTGGGTGTGCACTGTCAAATTTAGACCAATAAAGTTTGGAGAACACCATACTGGTCGGGACTGCAGGGGCGCCCCTGCCGCCACCTAGCGTCAATTTAGTGTGGCGCAACCTGTACTTGGTGTCGGGCTCATCGTGGCATGTCACATGATAAGGGTGTAGGTCATGTGATTACCAGCTGTCCGACCTGATAGCACGACCTCTGAGGGGGGTCCTGGTATGTCTCAGGCGTGGGTGGTGTACAAGCCGATATTATGTCATCAAAGTACAGCAACTAAGAGGAATGTTACAGGAATTTTACATGAACCCCTAAACATTAATGTTCACGCAGTCCGGTTATTACAACACCCTCAGAAAAGTGAGAGTCATTGTCGCTAAAACTACCCTCACCTGAGAGTCAGACAGTGCCTGACCCTCAGGTAAGAGTAGCTTTAGCGACAATGACTCTCAATTTTCTGTCTGTGAAGCCTTTGAACAGGCTCTCAAGGCAGACCCCCCTAATTTTATTTACATTTTAATGTAAGCATTTTCAACACCTCCAGTACATTACCTATATCATACCCCCCCCCCCTTTTATTTTTATATCATTGATCCTCCCCAGTGGTGGATCAACATTTGCAAACATTCATCACTGTTGATAAATTAGTCCGGGTCCAGCTGGTAAATGTCAGTAGGTTTGTATATATATATATATATATATATATATATATATATATATATATATATATATATATATATATATATATATATATATATATATATATACATAGAGCATTTTTGTCGGTGGTGGATTTAGAGGGAGGGGGGGGTGGGGCCCGCGCCCCCTCCTTTTTGGCCTGTAGTTAAGAGTTTATTTGTCATTTTAGACCCCAATTTAGGCCAATAATATGGCGTGCGCCTCCTCCTTCTGCCAAGAGAAGGGGGTGCACCCCCTCCTTTTCCAAATCCTGTATCCTGTAATTGTAGTCAAGGCCCAAACACGTCTCCTCAATGCCCTGTGCCCTCTATGCTACCAAATTGTCAGGCCCCGACTCTATAATAGTAGAGTCAGGGAAAACTAATGTAAAAGACTTATTTAACTAACTTTTCCTCAGGAGTTGACCAACCAATTCCTGTGCACATCCTGACAGGAAGTAACAATTCAAGTATAGCAGTCCCACGGGGGCACCAGTCCCATTTGGAGCCCTTGTGGTAGAAAAAGGAACTGGTTGAGCGAGTCTGTGCTATAGGGCTCCTAGGGGTTAGGCCATGGGGGCATCCATGTTCAGGGGCTAGAAGTTCAAGCAGGTAACACTAGGTGGATACCTATAGACTCAGTACTGCCCTGTGACGCCATAACCCCCGGTTAGCTGTTCCACCAAGGGCCTGTACTGCAGGTTCTCAATTTACCACAATCTGCGCTGCTATGGACGGCCAGATGCCCTATAGGGCTGTAACGTGTGTTAACTTGTTCCCGCAACCTCTGTGTATACACGGACACCAGCAATCTCGTGAGACCTTGATTCTGCTCTCGTAATGTAGCCTGTTCCCCGGAAGCTATGATGTGTGAGTGTCTGGTCACTGCTTAAGTCTCACGATAGAATGCGAGCACAGAACTAACATGGCCGCCCACACAGAGAAACCCGAATTATCGCTATAACCAGTGTTGGGTGGTGTCCTCCTGCTTTACCCCAAACCCTGCTGCCCCTCCAGCCGGCCATGTGTTGCCGTAGGGTGTAGCCTCACGGTGTACTGGGGGAGAACTGAAAGATAAAACACAACATCAGTCATATGTCAATTTGTCAACTATCAAACACGAGTAAAACTACTTAGGCAAATTAAGGGAAAAAAGTTTCAGGTCATCCGACGGACGCTATCAAAACAGGGCCGACCCTACGTTTTTCATGCAATTTTGAAGATATTTTCATATTTTTACCAATTTTTGGTCAATTTTAGGGTCTTCGGAGACTTTCATGTAGAAAATAAAATAAATAAAAGTCCGACCTACCGACTCTACATTTTCTTCCCATTTTATCTAAAATATAATTCTTTTAGTTTTGTATATACATGTATCTGTCAGTCACGCTTCAGAAAAGTTCCAAAGCTTGATGAACAAGTTTTCTGAAAGTCACCTTTGTGCTTTAATTCAGCATTGGCGAGTAACTCGCCTGTGCACATTTATAAATCTATAAATACATTATGGCTGGTGAACTCCCGATACAGATGTCTAGGTCTCCTGGCTGGGTCAATAAAAGGACGCATTGTCATTAAAAGATGCCATTTGTCATCATGATGCACCAATGCAGACCTGGCGAGTAACTCGCCTGTGCTGCATTGGTGCATCATGACATCCCTTCGGGGGTGTCTCAACCTCATAAGGTCGGCATGAGGCATGAATGCAGCACTGGCGAGTTACTCGCCAGGGCTGCATTCATGCATCATGATGACCAAGGGTGTGATGTATTAAGGCATCATGCTGTCCTTACAGGGTTAGGGGTCAGTAGGTGATGTAGTTCTTACCTGGTGCTGTAGGGGGCGGTGTAGTACGTCAAGTTCACACACACGCCGCTAGGTGGGGCGCCACACGACGTATCCCAGACGCCACTGCAGCTCCCATCATACCCCGCGTGTTGCAGGAACCGGAAATGCTGCTGACATGACCCAGAGGTGTCCGTCCTCTCCCCGTGTACACGGCCACCACCTGGTGACGCGCCGCCTGCCGCCAGGGGGTGCTGCAGGTGGGGGGAGGGGGCACTTCCGGTACAGTCCACACCCTGAATGGCGTCCTCCAGGGCGGGCATGCGCAGTATATCGCCGCCGTGCAGGAAAGCCGGAAGTGACGACAGTAGAGAGGGGGTTGGGGGTGCAGACGGCGCCTCCCATGCTACAGGCATGGTGACGTCTGTGTACTGCGCATGCTCACTGACGTATTGTGGGTAGTACTCAGGACTAGTTCCGGGCGGCGTGGTGTATCCCCCACTTCCGGTCTGTGAGTCTGCTGTCAGAAGGAGGCTGAGGTCCCGGATGTAACGTGCCGCCAGACGTAGCAGCCTCTCTTTGGGCACGCGTCTCACGCGATCTCGTACAGACGGGAGCAGACGCTGCAGCCGCGAGAACTCGTCGTTGACGTTGGTTACCCGGCGCCGCTCCCGCTGGTTGCGCTTGGCGACCACTTCCGGCGGCAGGTCGCAGTGCGGTGTATGCCGGGAGGGGCGCTGTGTCGGCGTCCGGTACTGGTCGGGAGGGGAGAGGTAGGACGGCATGGTGTGTGACTGGGGGGTTGTATGACTTCAACAGTACACTATGTAGTACTGGTACCCAGCACTGTCCCAAAGGTGATGGACTTCAAACTCTGAAGTGGTGAGGACGTGGGAATAAAGAGATCCTCCCTGGGGTAAGGTCAGTTCCGTCCAAGTGACAGTGGTAGACTGATGGTCCAGGAGGTGGAGACCACACCTTTATATAGGTGTTACATGGGGGGAGGGGGGAGGGGGGAGGGGGCTCAGACCAGTACAGTACGTGTACATCGTTGTGGGCAGCCTGGGGTGGGGATTGGGGGCATGTAGGGTGGGAGGCAGGGGGTCATTGGGGGGGGGGGGGGGAGGGGGTGGGGGGGGGGGGGGTTGGCGCGTGCCTCCTGCACGCGTTCACCCTAAGTAACATCTTAACACCCCGGGGGGTCGTCTCCATGTAACCTTGGGGTGTGACTAGGGTGTCTGAGATGGGATTAACGGATTAACCAACACGATTGCTATAGACTAGAGACTGGATTGTCTCAAACGTGCAAATCGTCCTCCCAACCACACACACATAAACCCATGCCGTGAATTGTACACCTGACAGCCATAATTAATGAAACAATTTGAATTTCAATCCGTGGGGAATGGGGGGGGGGGCACTCCCTCTGATTTGGATACAATGTGTAAACACGATTGCAAGGGAAATGGTCCACTTTTGGGCCCTGGGCAAGCTCACACAGGACCTTGATAAGGGGTGCTCTGTAGGCCATTTTGGGTGAAAGGGATATATTTTGAGATCATTTGAGAGTTTACAAGGGCAGATTTTGCCATTTTTCGCTAAGACATTTAGTGTAAATTTGTTTATGGCCAACCGGCGAAAGGGTATATTTTTCATAGTTGGCGTATGACCTTCACACACAGAAAAGTGAGAGTCATTCTCGCTAAAACTACCCTCACCTGAGGGTAAGGCACTGCCCGACTCTCAGGTGAGGGTAGTTTTAGCGACAATGACTCTCACTTTTCTGAGGGTGTTTTCTTCGTCCTGTTTCATGTGAAAAGTTTTTTATATATATTTTTTTTCCTCCCGTGATTACCTAAAGGGACATTCTCACCAGTCGCACTTTACCACATAGTAGACTAGAAGAGTACTAGAACTGTTAGTGGGATAGGCAAAGTGATTATGCCACTTTGAGGTGCCAAATTCGGGGCGATGTTTACACACAATATATGAAAGATAGGGAGAGACCCCCCCACGGATATCTCACGGTGTGCACGGTGCACCTGCGGCATCTTGACACGATGACCACTAGGCTACTTCTAAAAGCATAATTCTCAGTTGATTTACCTCTATTTTTTAAATAACGCTTTCTGGTAAAGGAATTGGGTTAAACATTGTAGATGGCTTATCTAAGAAGTATACAATTGAGTAAATATAAGGCATGGCATGCCTGCATACAAGACGCTTCAAACAAAAGATGAATTTCGTTGATACATTGATTTGCCATCCTCCAGTGTCAGGAAAGGGGTGGGGGGGGGGGGGGGGGGCTCGGCGCGTGCCTGTGCTCTTGGGGCTATGTATATGTAGATTTATCACCACAGGGGTTGTCTCCATGTATACCCAGGGGCGTCTGGGGTGGGATTAATAATCTATTCTTTTTTTTTTGGAGGTGGGGGGGGGGGGGGAGGTACGCTGACGACCTGCGTGTAGTATAATACACGCAGGTGAAGGCAAAAATATTGCCTGTCAATGATCCAGGTTCAGGCCCTTTCTACTAGGTGACACCTCTGTCTTCCATTGTATGTTACATAATGCAATTCTCCACCTAGGGCAGTGCCGCAGAACTATGCGTCAGATTTGGCCAGGCCTGGTCCCACCTGACCCACAGAGCTAATTGCTCTACACCTGCGTGTACTATACGGGAATAGCGCATCCTGGTACCTCAGGTAGTCGGGGGCTAAAGCCTATCTCCTTATCAGGTTAATCCCCTTATTTCACACCTAGAACAAAGGGACTAATAAGAGATTTACCCATAATGCACTACTCTGGAGTCGGGGGCCTAACCAAAATGCATTGCTCTGAGTCAAGATGGCGGCCCCCATAGCCTAATGCGCTAGTGCCGTATACTACACACAGGTCGCCAGCGTGGGGGGGGGGGGGGGGGGCAGCACAGATTGCGGTGTACGCCAGAGGGGACCTTCCCAAGGAGAACCCAAATTCCCCCCATCTCCAGCACATATCAACACACTGGGGCACTTACATACCTTTTACACATTGTGTTTTTAAAGGTACATTTGGGTTGTGCTGAATCACCTGCTTTGTGCCGGGTAGGGAGCAGACAGCTATAAGCGGACATTAAAAGTCAGATACCGACAGCTTTAATTGCACTGTATAATACTCGTAATACATTGGCGCGATGATAAGGCCACTAAAAAAAAAAGTTTCTCATCACCAAGCAGTGAAAAATATGACGAGGGCGTTTTTTATTTTGACCTATTTTTTTTACTTGATGCTGAAATACATCGGGATATTTGGTTTTTTTCGCGGGGAAATTTAATTTTTTCGCGATAAATTTTCACATTTTTGAAATTCAGAGTTTATTTATCATCAAAGGCTGTTACAATACAAGTTATTACCAGTGGACTGCATTGCTGCTCGTATGAGCTTTAATTTGGTACCAAATTTGCCAATATTTTTTCCAATTTTAACATTTTTTTCATCAAAAATGTAAAATAAAAAAAATAAAAAAGGTTTTTTCCCAGATCATGATTTATACGCTGCGCGCGGTGATGAGAATCAACTCTTTTTTTTTTGAGTGGCCTAAGTATGCTATTCCGGAATGGATTACACGGAGAAAAGAAACAGCGTCAAAAGGGAGTCCAACTTGCCTCCAGATTGACTCCCCTGTTTAGGGGAGTCCAGGTCGCCTAAGGAAGCCTAGGTGACTCACCTGGGGGAGTCACATAGCTCTCTGTCTCATATAAGAGATTCACATAAGGACCAGGAGAGGGAAGTCATTCTAGAGGCAGCCTGGACTGCCCTGTGACGCTGTTTCTTTTCTCTGTGTGCTCTATGAATGATATATAGGTGTTTATGAAACGGTTGGCCGTGCGTTATAGCTCAAGAGAGGTCAAGTACCGTCCATTATAGAGCAACACGAGCTAGCCGTGCTCACCAAATACTAGTACAGCGCCAGTACGTGAGTGTCAATTAGTCTAGATATACTTATGTGGCATGTACATTTCACGGGGGTGGGGAGTGTTGGGGGGGGGGGGGTGTTGTAGGTGGGGGGGGGGGGGGGGGGTGGGTGCACGTGCCTCCAGGAATAGGTGTGTACATCACCACAGGGTTTGTCTCCCAGTCTCCAATGTATGAAGTGTGAAAAACCTGTATTTCATTTTAAAGTGACATTGTCCGATTTTTTCCATATTATAAATTCTACTTAAACCCGCAGGTCTCGGTACCCCTCCAGCGGCAGTCGGAGTGGAGTCGGGACAGGTACACTGTTAGAAATTACCGTTGATCATACAGAGATTCACTGTTAAATTTAACGGTGCATCACCGTTACCCGATATTACGGTGAGGCAGCGTCAATCCAATTGCTTTTACAGTGAACCTCTGTAAACCATTACGGTAAAGCACTGTTATTTACTTTACAGTGAAATTCCGTAGTATAAGAAGTTCAATCTTTTCCAACTAGGTGGCAGCCTAGTCCCAGAGGAGATTTCTCTGAAGCTTCAACAATGAAAAGGGGACTAAATCTATTAGAAATCAAATAGTTCTCCATTACCTTTTTCAATACAGCATCAACATTCTAGTCTAAACCTAAGCTTGATTGAATATTCATAATGAATCAATAATTAACCTTTGTGGGACACCGGCAAGTAGTTTGGATACCCTAGACACCTCTTGTGTGGTAATGAGAAATATATATATGGATATCACTGGAGTTGTTGTTTTATAACAATCCTAGCATACTTCTGCTGGTAGATTGTAATGGTAAAGTGATATGAGACATTTATCTGTCTCTCAGTGGTTAATTCATGATAATTATGAATTCCAGTCACAAAAGTGTCTTTATGAATTGGACATGCAACCAAAGCAGACAGTGGGAATAACTGTAGTGGATTCAGAACATAATTATGACTACAGAATAATCTGTCTATGCAAATCACTATTATAAAAGAAATAATCTTTAAAAAGTTTGAGCCACTGCAATTTAGCCTCCTTAGTCATTGTTTAAAAATAACGGTGAAAACCCGTATACAATTACGGTGACATCCAAAAAGCGGTGACCCTAAAATAAACGGTGAAAGCTTGGCATCCATTGTTGCCAGTGAATCACCGTTTTTTCTACGGGGGATTTTTAACAGTGTACTCAGCGCTATATATAGGAGCACTGGGCTTTTAAATGTGTTCCAAATGGTAGTACAATATCATATTTGGAGGATAGGAAATACTACAAGGTCATCTATGGGCAATAGAAGCCCATTTAGAGGGTCCAAGGTGGCCCAGGTACCGTATTTTACTGTGTGTTATCAATGGGGGGAATTATAGCGTGCACTCCAAAAGTATCAAATTGAGTATAAAACTGAAAATTGTCTGAATTCTAAGCTGAATTATGGGGAGTAATATTAAATAAAACAGATAGAACATGTAGTATGGCCATATTGAACATTCTTGTTCATTTTTAACAAAATTCATTTTTGAGCCCTTATCATCGGACCATGTCACTTTAAGTACTCGATGTTAACCCCCCCCCCCCCCCCCCCAGCCCATATAGCAGAGGTTATAGTTTACTCTGCTACTCCGTCACAGGGTGGTGATTTGGGGGCAAACACAGCCCTCCACGTCCTTAGGTAGTTGTGCCATGATAGGATCATTAGACAAAACTTTAGTATATCTACTTACCTGGGTCATGGTATAATCTGCCGTTTTTACCATAGTTACACATATATGATATATAAGGGAATACCGACACATTCTAACAGTTCTAATATCAGGTACAATCTACAACTCTAATTATGTGAGCGGGGGGATTGACATCGTTTGCCTCTTTAAAAGTCTCTGTTGGGTATACCCTTATTAAGGCCCCTTTCTCTTCTGGTAGGTAACTTAAACTTAGACTAAAGAATTGGTTTCTAAATATGAATAGGCACCACGTCCACCCCCCCCCCCCCCAACACATACCGACAGGTGTTAACATTTATAACATTCACACGTCATGACAAGTGCTTTTTAGTGTGTAAAATTGAAACTTCATTTTAATTATGTACTCCATTTTAAGTACGTGAGGTGTAGCATGGTCGGGTAGGGGTGTGTGTGGTGGGTGGGGAGGGGGGGGGGGAGAGCTGGTTGGGGCGGGGGGGGGGGGGGAGGCTTGTGGGGGGGGGGTTGTCGCGTGCCTAATTGAAGGGTTAGGTGTGTATATCGCCACATGACGTTGTCTCCAAGTATACATATGGCTGTCTGGGATGGGATTAGGAATTATCATATACTTAGGAGGAGGGGATAATCCGATTGTAGGGATGAAAACAGCACCAATTGCTATGGAGAGTAGTTTATGCCTCTGGTATCACAGTACACTCTAAGTGTCACTCTTTCCAGCAAAGGTCATATAGAGATAAAACTATGCATGCATACATAATTAAAGTAGCTCTAGGTCGATCTACCCTATGTATATGTATCTGTCATCGCACCCTTTTCAGTAGATGGAAAAGACTAGCCCAGGTCGCCAAAGGCCATCCATGGTGGATCGATTACTAATTGATTACCTTTTCAGTTGATAAAGGGAGCCCCTGATACCTGGACACATAGCAACATGTCTAGTTGTTTTTTCAGTTTTTGTGTATTTTTTATGTGGGGGGGGGGGGAAGGGGGGGGGGGGGTGGCACGTGCCTACTGTGGGAGTGTGTACACACCACAGGAGGGGTCTCCAGGTATCCCTCTGGGTGTCTGAGATGGGATTAAGAATTATTACATACTCAGGAGGAGGGGATTGTAGGGATGGATACAGCACCGATTGATATGGACCATGGACTGTCTCCACGGGGTATCTGCCCCGCCCTCCAGCATTTTTGAAAATAAAATTTAAAAAAAGCTGTTTTACACACCACCCGGCTTATCGAAAATTCCCAAGGGGCAGAGGCAAAAAATAAAAAATAAAAAAAGCATGGAGAACTTAAATTAATGAAGGTCTGTTGAGAAATATCCCAAATGTAAAAAATCTCAACAATTCTCGGAGGGAAAAGGTGAAAAAAACACAAATAAGACTTTTTTTTTTGCAAAATGCCAAAGATCTCGGCGGCGGATCCGTAATCCAAGTTATCAAATTAAAACGGCCAAGGGTATAGCTGTTCTTTTTTTTGTGCTTATTATTTTTTTTTTTTTTGGGGGGGGGGGGGGGTGGCGCGTGCCTACTGTGGGAGTGTGTATACACACCACAGGAGGGGTCTCCAGGTATTGTATATCTATGTGCTAGTGGGGGGGGGGGGGGGGGGGGGTGAAAGAAGCATAAGCGTGGCTCGTGCCTCGCCTAGAAGTCAAGTGTGTATACCACCACAGGAGGTTGTCTCCAGGTATACCCATGGGTGTCTGAGGTGGGATTAGTAATTACCATACATAACAATTTTTTTTTTTTTTTTTTGGGGGGGGGGGGGGGGATTAGGAATCGGATCAACACGGATTGCTGTAAAGGGAGTCTCCATGGGGGGGGGGGGGCGGTCCCGCCCCTCACACCAACACCATAGGCACACCCAGCATTTTGAAAAAAAGGAAGGGGGGGGGGGCAGCTATTAAAAAATAAATCGCTCAATTTATTCAACATTTAAAAAAGAGAAATATTAAGAGTGATGGACTAAGCAGGTCGCGACGTTTTCATATTTTGTTCGTTTTGGCGATGTTTTTTTTTAAAATAGGCCGGTTACAGTGGTCACACGAGTCATGCTCCCAATCATGATTCCGTTTTAACCCTCTCAATCATCTAACTAACCCCCCCCCCCCCCCACCCCTACTCTGGATGCACCCCTGGGGTATAGGGTGTACGTGATCTATGTGCGCGTGCCCCATACACTGATATTCCTAGGTTCCCTGTACGACCAATCTCTGTCACTAGTGCCTAACCTAGCTAGTCATTTTTTGGCTGCCTATACGACCAACCTATAGGTAAGTTATTATTGTCAGGTTGGTCAGTACCAACCCACCTTAGTCTTTTTATTTCCAGGGGGAGGCACTGAGGTATGGCCTTGATACCCACTGCAGCATGATCTTGGATTAAGGAGGTGTCTTGGACGTGTGCGTGTTGTATAGAGCAAGTTTTTTTAAAACAAAATTCAAAACACCCACAACACACTCAAAAAGGTCTACAGTACCCTCATGGTCAATGCTGTACTTTAATATAACAAGATACCCGGGTAGGTGTGGTTTCCATCCGCACCTGCCGATCGTCCTGCTGACTGCACCGCTGTCTACTGCGGGTTGTAGAATGCAAAGAAGACTATATTGATGAAAATAAATATTATATTCATCTTTAATATGCGAGTTTTAAATTCTGTCAGCTCTAGGCCTAATTAGGCCAAGAAAAAGATTTTTGTATTTTTACCCTTTTTTTGGTAAATTTTTGGGTTTTCGGAGACGCCAGCTAGTACCTTCATATTTAAAAAAAAGGTTAAAAAAAAGAAAAATCCGACCTACCGGCCCTACATTTTCTTGCCATGTTACCTGAAACAAACCTTTTTTTAGGGCCTTACCTCAGGCTAATGTTGTCTGGCAAAACAATTTAAAAATCAGTCTAGATCCAGATAGGCCGATAATATATAGCCAGGGCAGGTGGCGAGTAAAAAGTGGCACGAGGGTGGATGTGTATATCACCACAGGGGGCTGTCTGTGACCCCTCCCCTGGGAGTCTGAGACGGGCTTTGTACCTGTACGACGGGGCAGGGGGGGGGGGTTAACTACCCAGGTAGTAATTGCGTTTGAGAGTATACTCTCCCATAATCCACCCCAGGGGCAGCCCACCCAAAACCCCCTCCCCCCTCCCCACCCCACACCATACACAGAAAAGTGAGAGTCATGTCGCTAAAACTACCCTCACCTGTGGGTCAGGCACTGCCTGACTTTCATGTGAGGGTAGTTTTAGCGACAATGACTCTCACTTTTCTGAGGGTGATACACAGAAAGAAGAAACAGCGTCAAAAAGGGAGTCCAGGTTGCCTCCAGAATGACTCCCCTCTTTAGGGGAGCCCAGGCTACCTGTGACTCCCCTGGGTAACTCCCCGGCCTACCTAAGGGAGTCACCTGGGGGAGTCACATAGTTCCCTGACTCACCCAAGGGAGTCACATAAGGACCTGGGCTCCCCTAAAGAGGGGAGTCATTCTGGAGGCAGCCTGGACTCCCTTTTGACGCTGTTTCTTTCCTCTGTGTATACAACAAGTTGATGGCTGAGGATGACATGACTTCTCCGGGGGAGATTAGGCCAAATAAAAAAAACGGTTTGTTTCAGGTAACATGGGATGAAAATCTTGGGTCGATAGGTCGGATTTTAATTTTTTTTTACAGCCCCGCTCTGAGACCAAAAAATATTAAAAATGGGGGGAAAATTCAAAATCTTTGAAAACCTAAAATTTAACGCCCCAAAAAAGTGTAGAAATATTAAAATTTCTTCAGAATTGTATAAAAAAGGTAGGGTCGGCCCTGTTTTGATAGGGTCGGTCGGGTGACCTGAAACAAACCTTTTTTTTAAAAGGGTGATTTAATTAACACAGGATCAGATATAGACTAGGCACTCAAGCAGACCCTCCAGCCACCCTACCACATGGTTATAGGGCTCAGTCTCACGACTTTGTAAAAATTGGATCATCTTTCACCAGGTTACGTCTTTGACCGGGTGATGTCTTTGACCGGGTGACGTCTTTGACCGGGTGACGTCTTTGACCGGGAAGCATTATTATAGCATGCATTCGGCCTATATAGTAAGAAATGGGTGGAAAAAGTCAAAGGATATTTTAACACTATATGAAAGGAATTTTTTCAAAGTTTGTTATATCTATATGTAGGCCCTATTATGTGCATTATATCATTATGTTATATTATTTCCTCTGCCCGGTCAAATACGTCACATTCTATATCAAGTGGATTTGAAGAGCTGCACTGTCCGAATATTATGCAATAACCATCAGCATACACTTTTCAAACAGTAGAGGTATTGAAAAAATAAGAATAGAGAAATTGCCTTTTCTAGCCTCACGGTCAAAGACGTCACCCGGTCAAAGACGATCCAATCGTTACAATGTCGCGAGACTGCGCCATAGGCTAGAGCCACGGGCAGCTACTTAGCTAAACCTCGGGGTGGATGTCACATGTTTCTGTTTACAGAAACAGGGTAGTTAACTCAAAGTCCCCCCTCTGCTTTGAGCATCATATTCTGGTAAAAATGCATGCATTTGGATGCACTAAAATGCCACTATCTCATGATTATGCATAATAAGTAATATTACTGGGATCCAGAATACACAATTATGCATTAAACTGGAAATGGAGCCAATTTTAGCAAAGTCCCCCCTCTGCTTTGTGTCAACATTGCTGCGGTCCTCAAAGCACATGGCCTGCATACCTACAACACTGTGGGGAGCAAGGAAAGTACAGGGGTCCATGCACAGTAGGCACAGGTATTCAGTGTAGTGTACCACAGTTGCTTACCCTGTTCCAATAAATTGGAACACTTGATCTCCCCCCTGATGTTTAGACCACTGCTGATACTCAGTGGTCGCCCTTGGCAGGGGGGGCCCACGCCGCGGCTCCGACTGGTGTCAAACGCATGCGTAACTTTATCCACTTACCTATTAGCACTTCAACTCAGCATGTCTGGTAAAATGCCATAATACTCAAATACTACTAAATGCGAGATGTGGTCAATGCTATATCCACACCAAAAAGACTTTCCCCTTTCAGTCTGATACATATTAGAGGCATGGCAATGTAGGAGAATAGAGAAATCTATGCTAGTTCACCTGACATTGGGCTCTCCATGAAGCCTAAAATCAGTCAACTTTGAACTGTTTCTGTAAGTATTTAAGGGATGTTCCACTGAAGCTAAAATTGGAATCAATTAGAATGATATATGATGTCTGAAAATGTCCAGTGGAGCATATGGGAGCATTAGTGCTTGTGGTTGAAAAGAATATTTTAGATTGTGTCTAATCAGCACAGCATGCCACTATGAAGCATAGTAGCTAGTTCCTCTAAATGCCAGTGGTGTCACCACTTGATGGCTCTTTCACCACTGACCACCCACTTGGATACTGCAGTGGACAATATTACGCACACGTTTGTCACCAGGGCGAGCCGCGGCGTTTCCCCCCCCTGGCCCTTGGCTAAAGCAGAGGTGTATGTCCCGCAGTGGACTGTCTAATGATACGTGCTGCCCCCTTGTGGACGTTTCGGGCAAATTCAAACCATTCTGAAGGAGGACTAGTTTCTAACCCATGCACTAGTATCGCGTAGGGTAAAGGCGCCCATTTCGGACGCTCCTGGGCATTGGAAAGATGGTCACCTTTAGTTGTTAGAACTGACACCCTAAATGGATACTAATTCTAATTTCGGTGTAGCCATTGGACATATCATATATGACAGCTTCTATTCCTGAGAGATTTGCAATGAATTAAATCATTCAAGTATTAATTAATCTGCATCTGATATGTCTATCTTAAAAGGTGAAACTGCACCTAAAGTCGGACAGCTTCATGTTTTTTGACATAGACCCTCACAAAAAATACGTAATATATTTCTATCATTAGGCTTAGGAATTATGTAACTATAATAGGAAAACCAGAACAAACAGAATAGGGAAACCAATTTTCTCATTACATAGCGAGTTTTATGTTGAGTCCAGGTTGCCTCCAGAATGACTCCCCTCTTTAGGGGAGCCCAGGCTACCTGTGACTCCCCTGGGTAACTCCCCGGCCTACCTAAGGGAGTCACCTGGGGGAGTCACATAGTTCCCTGACTCACCCAAGGGAGTCACATAAGGACCTGGGCTCCCCTAAAGAGGGGAGTCATTCTGGAGGCAGCCTGGACTCCCTTTTGACGCTGTTTCTTTCCTCTGTGTATACAACAAGTTGATGGCTGAGGATGACATGACTTCTCCGGGGGAGATTAGGCCAAATAAAAAAACGGTTTGTTTCAGGTAACATGGGATGAAAATCTTGGGTCGATAGGTCGGATTTTAATTTTTGTTTACAGCCCCGCTCTGAGACCAAAAAAAATTAAAAATGGGGGGAAAATTCAAAATCTTTGAAAACCTAAAATTTAACGCCCCAAAAAAGTGTAGAAATATTAAAATTTCTTCAGAATTGTATAAAAAAGGTAGGGTCGGCCCTGTTTTGATAGGGTCGGTCGGGTGACCTGAAACAAACCTTTTTTTTAAAAGGGTGATTTAATTAACATAGGATCAGATATAGACTAGGCACTCAAGCAGACCCTCCAGCCACCCTACCACATGGTTATAGGGCTCAGTCTCACGACTTTGTAAAAATTGGATCATCTTTCACCAGGTTACGTCTTTGACCGGGTGACGTCTTTGACCGGGTGACGTCTTTGACCGGGTGACGTCTTTGACCGGGAAGCATTATTATAGCATGCATTCGGCCTATATAGTAAGAAATGGGTGGAAAAAGTCAAAGGATATTTTAACACTATATGAAAGGAATTTTTTCAAAGTTTGTTATATCTATATGTAGGCCCTATTATGTGCATTATATCATTATGTTATATTATTTCCTCTGCCCGGTCAAATACGTCACATTCTATATCAAGTGGATTTGAAGAGCTGCACTGTCCGAATATTATGCAATAACCATCAGCATACACTTTTCAAACAGTAGAGGTATTGAAAAAATAAGAATAGAGAAATTGCCTTTTCTAGCCTCACGGTCAAAGACGTCACCCGGTCAAAGACGATCCAATCGTTACAATGTCGCGAGACTGCGCCATAGGCTAGAGCCACGGGCAGCTACTTAGCTAAACCTCGGGGTGGATGTCACATGTTTCTGTTTACAGAAACAGGGTAGTTAACTCAAAGTCCCCCCTCTGCTTTGAGCATCATATTCTGGTAAAAATGCATGCATTTGGATGCACTAAAATGCCACTATCCCATGATTATGCATAATAAGTAATATTACTGGGATCCAGAATACACAATTATGCATTAAACTGGAAATGGAGCCAATTTTAGCAAAGTCCCCCCTCTGCTTTGTGTCAACATTGCTGCGGTCCTCAAAGCACATGGCCTGCATACCTACAACACTGTGGGGAGCAAGGAAAGTACAGGGGTCCATGCACAGTAGGCACAGGTATTCAGTGTAGTGTACCACAGTTGCTTACCCTGTTCCAATAAATTGGAACACTTGATCTCCCCCCTGATGTTTAGACCACTGCTGATACAATGGTCGCCCTTGGCAGGGGGGGCCCACGCCGCGGCTCCGACTGGTGTCAAACGCATGCGTAACTTTATCCACTTACCTATTAGCACTTCAACTCAGCATGTCTGGTAAAATGCCATAATACTCAAATACTACTAAATGCGAGATGTGGTCAATGCTATATCCACACCAAAAAGACTTTCCCCTTTCAGTCTGATACATATTAGAGGCATGGCAATGTAGGAGAATAGAGAAATCTATGCTAGTTCACCTGACATTGGGCTCTCCATGAAGCCTAAAATCAGTCAACTTTGAACTGTTTCTGTAAGTATTTAAGGGATGTTCCACTGAAGCTAAAATTGGAATCAATTAGAATGATATATGATGTCTGAAAATGTCCAGTGGAGCATATGGGAGCATTAGTGCTTGTGGTTGAAAAGAATATTTTAGATTGTGTCTAATCAGCACAGCATGCCACTATGAAGCATAGTAGCTAGTTCCTCTAAATGCCAGTGGTGTCATCACTTGATGGCTCTTTCACCACTGACCACCCACTTGGATACTGCAGTGGACAATATTACGCACACGTTTGTCACCAGGGCGAGCCGCGGCGTTTCCCCCCCCTGGCCCTTGGCTAAAGCAGAGGTGTATGTCCCGCAGTGGACTGTCTAATGATACGTGCTGCCCCCTTGTGGACGTTTCGGGCAAATTCAAACCATTCTGAAGGAGGACTAGTTTCTAACCCATGCACTAGTATCCCGTAGGGTAAAGGCACCCATTTCGGACGCTCCTGGGCATTGGAAAGATGGTCACCTTTAGTTGTTAGAACTGACACCCTAAATGGATACTAATTCTAATTTCGGTGTAGCCATTGGACATATCATATATGACAGCTTCTATTCCTGAGAGATTTGCAATAAATTAAATCATTCAAGTATAAATTAATCTACATCTGATATGTCTATCTTAAAAGGTGAAACTGCACCTAAAGTCGGACAGCTTCATGTTTTTTGACATAGACCCTCACAAAAAATACGTAATATATTTCTATCATTAGGCTTAGGAATTATGTAACTATAATAGGAAAACCAGAACAAACAGAATAGGGAAACCAATTTTCTCATTACATAGCGAGTTTTATGTTGAAAATATAGCAAAAAAAACACCATGTTTAAGCTATCATAAAACAATATAAGAAGTGAGTTATATGTGGTCTGATGTGTTTGTTAGAAGGAAGAATACCTGGATTTTCTTATTTAGTTGGCATTATATGTGAGTTGTAAATATTTATTATGTACTTCAAAGTCAATGGTGTCCGACTCAAGGTGTCTGTCCGACTCAGGGTGCCTCTACCCTACTTATATGCTTGTATACTAGTGTTTTACGATGCCAAAATGACATTTCAGTATGTTAGATGTCCACACATAAATAACTATAGTTAAAAATAGCCAACACATTTAGATTTCAATGGGATTCTATTCCATTAAGATCGAAATGCTCTATATATACTATTAGAAGTTATTGTAACTGCACAATACAATATATAGAAAAATGCCAAAGCCCATTGATACCGTCTCTGCTGTATTTCACGAGTGGGGTCTTGGGCAGTATCCCACAAAGCCGCAGATTGAGTTGGATGCGCCCCAGCCCCCACGAGTGAAATGCATTAGAGCGGTATCAATGTAGTTGAACAAATTCGAACTTTTATTTGGTCTAATATTCGGTACAATTTTCAATAATTATGTAAGTATACTATACGATGCGACCAAATAAAGAACATGGAGAGCCCATCTGCTAGCAGTTATTATAGGGTGTCCATATGATAAGATGCAACTATACATGATATATATGATTATAACAGGTATTTCATAGAAAACTTGCCGCGGCATCACATATTAATATTAAGTACGTTTATACTGTAGTTGGTCTCTTACTACGGTTGAAACACTTGAGTACAAAAACCAGACAAGGTAAATTAGACTTTAATATACGGCGACTTTATTATAAAGGAAACTCTTGTGTATTATAGTACAAGTATAACCAGCGGATATACAAGATCAAAAACAGATATATAATACAGTGGGCAACCCTACAGCATAGAGTTAAGCCCGTGAGCACAGGGTGGTCATGTCACGACAGTCCCAAACCTGACTGACTTCCAATGGGGAAGCAGCCGTCTTATATACAGCGCTGCGTAGGCCACGTGACCGTACTAGCAGCGCCACCTGTTAGGTTTAGTTATGTAAAATGATTATGTAACAACTACCGACGGTAACCGAAGGTGGTACCGGTACACTACCGTATATAACCGAACTAGAGGAGTCGGTGTATGTAACGAACCGACGACACTAGTTATATGAATAAAACAGTTATTTTACACAATAGAACCGTGTTGTTTTACATCTTACAACATACAATAGATATACAACGATAACAGTTAGACTTATAGTCAACCCGTTACAATACAAAACCCTTTTTTAAAACTACCCATTATATCTCGATTAATTAACTTACTCGGATACATGATTAATTAATTAATTAATTATTGGCACTGTTTTATACAATTTTTCTGACATCTTTGACTTGAATGTGTCATAGTCAACAATATTCCTGGTTTCTGGTTTAAGGGCATTCCAGGCCTGTGCTAACGCTACACGAGGACTATCTTCATATGCCTTACAATGGATTATATCATATTTTAAAACTGGAGCAGAGGAAAACCTAGTATCTCTGGTCTTCATTCTTAAATACTTATCACATTGAGCCCTTTTAAAGGCATACATTTTACAATGGTAACTCCTACGCTCCTCAAGGGTAGGTAGCTTGGCTTCACCATGTACAATTTCTGTAGGGGTTAATATATGTTTAAATAAACATGTTTTTAAACATTTGTTTTGAAGTTGTTGTAGTTCTTCACATGCTGCTACATTAGAATTTAAATACAGTATATCACAGTAGTCAATCACAGGTAAAACATGAGTCTTATAAACTCTTAGTAGAGCCCGTGAGGGCAGCATTTTGCTGACTCTGTACATTAGGGTTGATTTAAAGCGAACAATATTTATTACACTTCTAACATATTTGGTGAATTTTAATTCTTCATCCAAGATGACCCCGAGGTATTTGTAAGAATTTACTGTTTTTAGAATTTTATTGTTCAATTTGATTTTTGGTTTTGGAAGATTTTTTAATTTAATGTCGGAAGCAAAGGTCATGATTTTGGTTTTATTTTCATTGATAGTTAATTTGTTTTTACTAGTCCAGGATCCAAAATTATCCAGAGCTATTGTTAATCTATTAGAAAGGGTTTCAAAATTTTTTCCAGAGACATATAATACAGAATCATCAGCATATAGCATCGTTTGGTGGTCATCTTGGTTAGAAATACAATCATTAATATACAACAAGAAAAATAACGGTCCTAAGATAGATCCCTGAGGGACTCCACAGGTTAAAGGTAGTTTAGTAGATCTAATGCTGTTTGCAATGCAGCACTGCTGCCTACGCGAGAGGTAGTTGGCATTTGTATTTTATTTTATTTGAAGCCATCTAATGAAGGGGAAACACATTTTTATTAGCCCATTGAATATGGCCACATTGTATTTAATGGGGGTCATTGAATACGACCTTCCAGTGCTTAAGCATAGGAGATCTTGTATCTACATAATAAGAGGATGTATTTTTGGTTTCCAGTATTACATAATGTTCAGCTACATGCTCACCTATTGTAATCCACAGTCTGGAGATAATCAAAAGTTACTACAGTAAAACTTCGTTATAAGGAGGACCTTGGGACCAGTGCAATTTGCTCCTTATAGGCAAGGTCTCCTTATAAGCAAGGTCAGCCTTATTAAGGCTAAGACAACAGTACATTCCCTACAGGTGTCTCTTATACCCTTATAGACTTGATTTGAATACAATTTAGATGGGTGTGTGTATTATTTCAAGTCAACAGCCCTTCTAGATCCCCTTCATTGAGCTTTTGATCTCCCTCCCTCCCTAGATCATGCTACAAAAGTATTCTCCCCACCTCTATGGGATGGCGCAGTGGGCAATTTTAAGCAATATGTAAGTGAATAAGCCAAAATGTCCTCCTCATATCAGAGGTTAAGGTAAAAGCACCTCCTTCTAAGAGAGTTTTCTCACTATATAAATGTATAGGAAAAAATCGGGACCACATAAATCTGCTCCTTATAAGCAAGGTCTCCTAATACCAGAGTTCCTTATAACGAAGTTTCACTGTATCTATCTTTCAGATATCAGTAAAAGAAACCTGTACACCAGCACACAAGTTCTAGCTTTTGTCTGACAAATTGCCTTTTAATTCTTTTGGGGGCATAGCACAATCACAAAAAAATATGTAATTTAAGACTTGACCGTCATGGTTGAAGTGAGGCCAAAAGCTCATTTGGATATAGTTCAGTTTCGATTCACAAGAGGGCTCTTAAGGGCTGGGAGCTCAGCTCTTACAGACACAAGATAGGGTGAATATGTTGTAGCTGGACAATGCTCATGGTTCCCTGTCCAAACACTGCTGCCCTCTGGTGGAACTGTTATTTTAGTTTATGTATAGAAAATGCTGAGCTTATTCCCTGACAGCCCAGCTTTAACTAAAATTAAAAATTGGAGCATTATCCTATTTTTTTTCAGCACCCGTCAATCTGTAGATTACACGTGCCCCCACTACACCTTGGTCAAGCTTCACTCCAACTTATAATCTTTGATGCCAGGTCACAGCAGATAAACAGAGACCCCTATAGTGTACACTAGAAGTATAGCCAATCTTCGCCACCCAAGGGTTGAATACCAAAATATTTCCAATTTAGTTTAATATTTCTATCATATGGTATCAATACATTATGATATGCTCTGTAGCTGGTCTAGCTAACGTTCCAACGTTTTATGACCAAAAGACAATGACCACAAAGAAGCAAGTATAGTGGAATAGACAGCGACTTTATTTTACCATATCAGCATACGGACAGCTCAGTATCTCGGAGGATACCAAAGTAGTAGTATCTCAATACCGTCTGTAACCTTGTGTTATATACGGTTTTAACTAGCATGAGCTCTAACCTAGTGTGCCAGAATACCGTCTAAGGTAGACTGCCTTAGAACTGAAAGAAGTCCCATTATATATGGTTAGAGAAGGGCCATGTGACTACCACCAGTAGCGTCGTCTAGTGCTCGGATATAGCCTGAGTGTATAAGGAACATGTAATAGATAACGACATAACGTGGGTATAGCACGGGTATATAACTGAACCACATAACGTCGGTACTTGCCTATACGGAAGGTTTTTTCACCTTGCAGGACATTCGGTCCTGCAGATTTGTAAAACTGCAGGCCGGGCTTAATATTTGCAGGCCCAGATACCCCGGGGAAATATTTGTATCTAGAAATTTAGTAAAACACAAGAATTGACATAGGATATGATGTTCAATAGAGGTTACTGGTATATCTAAATCAGTTTGATAATCATGATTTGTAAACTTTTGTGTTTTTTTACATGATATTCAGGCTTTCGAGTTAACTCTCCAGAAATAATGGTCCGATTTACAAGCAGACACAGACTTTCTGCCGGACCAGCAGGCTTTTCGTCGGCTATAGCCGGTGTCCGGCACATTTTCGTATAGACTGTACATGAGGTTCGAATAAACTTGTTATGATAAACCATTATCATGCACCTTGTTTACATGTGACATTCATAACTTAGAATATATATACAACACTAATAACGATATTATTATGACCCATACAGCTGCATACTGATACTTCCTACATTCATACAAACACAGTTTCATCATTAAAATGGAATCAAACCATGGCGTCCAAACAGAGCAGCTGTCAATGCATTAACTATTTTTATATCCACATGGAAACCATGATATATATTTACCATCTACCTTTTCTATATTCATCCACAGACTATGCCTCTGTAGGATATCTTTCACCGAAGGATAAGCACGTCAAGCGTACATAGCCAAACTCTCTTGGCTGCAAGTGGTCGAACAATAAATAGTAAAGGGCCCAGTGTTTTCCTAGCAGTCAGTACCCCAAAGTGACACCAGGTGGCATGGCAGATCTCCCTTTGCTAGTACAATAAACTCCCACTAGAGGGAGAGAGGTGGCACGGAAAGAATTAGTTTACATCCCTGTACCAATACATGAAACGAACCCGTTTGTTTCCACCTATTAAACCCCCAGCTCTCATATAAATAGCATTCACATTGGGTATATGCAAATGACCTGTCAGACCATGGTTTGTCAGAGGGAGATGACAAATTTGTGTTTTGACTAGAATATAGCTACTTACCACCTCTGTATTTTGCCATGGCAGCTTATGAATGTTTACCAGACCAAGCTATACCAAAATAATTGTACATATGACACTTGAATCAGTGAAATACAGGGATACAATTCCAAGTGTGTGTGCTAAGTGGGTGGTTTGGGCTGTGTGATTGACAGGTGCCCTGTGTTGTTTGTGTATACCTGGGGCACAGAGAGCATGGGGCTGAGGTCTGAGTACACATCACAGACCAGGACCCACACCTGGGCAGGCCCTATGACCTGTAAGTTACTGATGTGGTCACTGTACAGGTCTGCCCTCTGGGGAGAGAATTATGGCCCTAAATACCATTAGGACCTCCCCTCCCACTGCCCCACTGTGGCTAGTTACACACAGCACCTGTACGTCACGTTACAAGCCCCTCCCCCAACCTTACTGGACGTGCAGTAAGATCTGGGGGTTTAAGGGAATAGATATGCATGATATGAACCAATACTAACTACAGTCTGATTATTTAACTAGATATGATCCTATGTATCACTATATCCTTAAATTCTAAGTATAAACATGAGGCTCCTCGCTAAACCATATTCAACTATTATGCTGTGCAAACCATATATATATGGAGGAGGAATAATATAATGGTAAACATTATATATTTGAAGTCTAGATGTTTGTTATGTTACTCCCCATCCAGGTAGTTAGCACAGGGCATCAGGGTATGATTAAAAGCCATGAACAGTATTTTTGTCTAATGATATAGCACGTTCGATTAAGGTGCTTTTTTGGTAATAATATGATATTGACATGTAAGCATCTATTGCCAAGCACTGAACTTCTGCCTGTTCAAGCCACATACAGTCATGCCCATCCTCAAATAACAAGCGGCAATAATCAAACAGACCCTTTACACTATCAAAATGATCAAAAATCATATGCTGTACCAGCGATATAAAGTTCAAGGACCCCCCCCCCCCCCACACACACACACTTGCAGTGATATTTACAACAAGATACTACACATACATAAACTAGTATGTTCTCAAATACCTATCTTAGCACCTACATTCATATACACTACTCAGTGGTATATTCTCAGATATCTGTAACGATTGAAACACTTTACAACATACAACAAGTCACTTTGTTTATCTGTTGATTACAAGTCTTCTGTGTAAACAGCGCTTTATGACCATGCTGTGTGACTGCACCGTTCTGTATGGGATGAGCCCTACTATGTGACTACGCACCAGATACAAGAGTTGCTATAGACTAGTATTAAGGCCACTCAAAAGAAAGTTGTTTCTCATCACCATGTGCATCATGAAAAAAATTATTTGGGGAAAACCTTTTTTTGATGAAAAATATGCAAATTTGGTATCAAATTAAAGCGTATCCCAGCTAACAAAATAATGTTATTTTACGTCAAAATAACGTTATAACATTTCATATAACGTTATGCCGTAGTAAGGAGCCTTATAGAAACGTTATTTAACGTTATATAACGTTATAAAATGTGGTATAATGTTTTTTGTTTACTGGGATGCTGTCAGTAATGCATTCAGCTAGGAATAACTTGCATTTTAACAACTTTTGCATAAGGAAATTGTACTTTTCACGATCAATTTTCATATTTTTGGTAATTCAATTTCCTTATGTATTTGAGCCCCAAGAAAAAACAAAAAAAAAAGGATAGAATACACCCCCATCATATTTTTCACTGCTTGGTGATGAGAAACAATTTCTTTTTTTTTGTCGCCTAAGGTGTTTGTATGTCCCCCACCCACACCTGCAGACTCAGGGCCTTTGGGAGGCCATAAAATAAAACAAAAAATTGTGGACCAATACACAAAAATAAGGAAACCCTGAAGGTTTAGGGTGTTTTCTCAGAGATATATATTTCGTAGGGGTAAAAGGCCATAACACAGAAGTTTGTGCCACCTACCGGAGTGGCCCGTTTAAGCGCCCTTGCGCTTATAAATTTTGAGTCCCTGTTACCCCCTGCGCTTATACAGGGACCTGCGCTTATATGAGTACATTTAAAGAGAGATTTTGAGTTTCAGAGGGGTTCAAGACCTGCGCTTAATCGAGACCTGCGCTTATTTGAGACCCCTGCGCTTAATTGGGCCATTACGGTATGTTTATCCCACCCTACACCAGATACAAGAGTTACGCAAGACTAGTACTAGGGTGTATGTATGTTTACCCCCCCCCCCCACCCTACCCTACACCTGTAGCTGACTCAGCCCCTGCACTAGTCCAGCCTGCTGGGTCCCAAACAGGTACAGCTTCTTATCTAGCCTCTGCTCAAAGTGTTTTATGATGTCATCTAGTCTGATAGCCACTGTCTTGTAGTTGTCTGAGAGAGTCAGTCCGCCATGGACAAAGGCCAAGGCTTCATAGCACAGCCCCATGTCTGTGTGCTTAGTGCGGCAGGGGTAGTGTCTGAATATAACGGCCCCGCTGTCCCCTCCCACAGTGAAGATGTCACTGCGTGGCACGACCAGCAAGGCCCCTGTGATGCCTTGTTCAGGTAGCGTGAAGTGGGAGTAGACAAGGACCCCTGAGGTCAGACCGGTCGTTGTACCACACTTCCTGACCACGGTGTATTTATCAATGCTACTTGGGATATGACCTGGGTACTGTGCTACCAGGTCCTCTGTGGGACCAGTGTAGGGACCACACAGACTCGCCTCCATGTGGGGTATGGGGAGGGCCGCACTACACTGGGTCGTCACCACAGACTCTGGCACTTCTAGCAAACATGCATCTAACAGAGGACTCTTGTGGCTCACTATATCTACCGGTTTACATTCTACATTGTTCAAGATTTGGCATTTTACAAAGTCGTTGCCATGGTTTGTTGATAAGAAGTACAACTTATCTGCATCATCTCTGAGGTATGCGCCTACAGTAGCATAGTAGTTCTGATCAGAGCTGTCAGTGAAGGAAACGCATGAACCTGGGGAGCAGGTGTCATGGAACTCAAACTCAAGCGGACTATCGAGCAGTTCTACTTTACAGGCGTTGGTCAAGTTGATGTCGATGGCGGCCATCTTGTCCTGCAGGGCGTGCTGGAACCGCTGCTCCTCCTCCTTCTGTACAAACAGCACCAACTCGTTCTGCACTATATCGATCGCCGATGGTACGTTTTGTCTGAAAATATTGAGATGAAGATGATTGAAGATGCATTTTTAGAATAGTGTCTTTTAAATCTATTATACATAGGTAGTTTCATGATGAAGTAACACAATGAATCTAGCCAACTCCTCCACAATCATAATCACCCATTGTTGAAATTTCCTGAGGAAGAGTAATCAATTTGATGGAGACGTTGATGATCCTTAATTGTATATCTTAGCTAATAAAGCGTCAACTATGCTGAACATGATTGTCTTTTTTGTGTGTATGATATTCCACGTGCAAGTATTATAGAAACCTGTCCACTGTCACAATTACCAAGTCATCCAGTATCGAATTGTTCTACTGTCAAAGTGATCCAATCCCATACAATTCTTGGAATATGGATCATGGGACAATAATTATAAGCTCCCATGGAGTAGAAGTCCACAAGTTTAAAAGTGGCTGATCATTTCAATGGCTGGTGCAAAACTTTGACAGTGGACGAAAAGTGGCCTATCATTTCAATGGCTGGTGCAAGACTTTGACAGTGGACGAAAAGTGGCCTATCATTTCAATGGCTGGTGCAAGACTTTGACAGTGGAGGATTTCCCCACCAAATTTAGCAGACAACTTTATAGAAGATGAGTTTATCTTGGTTCTAAATGGCTAGTTGTACTTACTCCATGAGGAAGTCCCTCAGTTTGACTTGAAGACACTCTGAACGTTGGATGATCCTCACATCGCCATCATCTGAAAAATTCAGAAATCAAAGTAGCTAGCCTGTAAAGGTCTTCAATATTGTTTAAAAATGTTAAGGAAAGATTAAACCATGTAGGTATTACATGTTGGACTGCCATGTTTCAGCCCTTTGTGACACCTTATTGGCCTCCTATCTAAATGGGGTAGACAGGGCCTCCTATGGCAACACAGGACCCTCATGTTTTTGTTATTCAAATGGGTTTTGTCTGTCTGATTACATTGAAAATTATCTAGCCAACCCAGCTCATTTTAAACTCACCTGTCATGATGTAGTAGAAGGATGGATCGTGCTCTCTGTAAACAAACATAGCCAGGTTTACCAAAGTCTGAACTAAAATGTGACAGGGAATTACCACAGTAATATCAAGGAGGTAATATTTACACAACACCTTGTTATCTAGTACTACAGCTAATTACTAAAATATGATGAAGGAACCAACATATGGTATAGCAGCTACAACATACATACCTTCTGAGTATCTTGAGGCAGTCAGTTTGCCCTCCATCCACAGACCTCAAAGAAAGGAAAATAATTATTGTAAGAGAAGTGTGTGTAAGCAATGGCAGTATGTGGTACACTGTAGAATGGCTGACATATACAAGGTAACCAGCGCTGATCCTGAGGGGCCTATAAGCCACATTCGTGTAGTGGTAGAACATTTTCATCCACAGGGTTTTGCACCTCACAAAATATGTTTTATTGGTCGAGGGATACAGGTCTATAAACTTTATTCTGTTGGTCAATTGGTATTCAGCCCCTGTAACTACTCACTGTTTTTGAGACAGATAGAAACAAGTGTCTTTGTTCAATAAAAAGAATGTTTGCTTTCAAATCCAGTTTTAAAACAGGTACCTGATTTCTGTGATATCTTCACGGAGTTCCATGAATTTAACCAAAGGCTGGATGCTGCCGTCATCAATATGGGCACTCACACTGAAAATATGATGAGGTTGATTTAGGAACCAATCAAGGGGCATGTCTTCTTCTAGTACCATGTTCCCCCGCACTTTTACCATTTCCCTGTAAAATCTGGAATATTGACCTAGCAAAGGCAATGGGACTGCAAACTAAATATAATGCTACTCTATGGGTTACATTAGCATCTTACTCAGTTTGCTCCACCTATCTGGTATATTTTTGAAATGGAAGTTTTAAAGGAGGTCTGGAACTGAATAAGGAGCATATAAATCACTGTTTAAACTAATGATCCAGGGACAAAGTAAAATAATATGTAAGGGAAGAAGATGGTTTAGAGAAAAGAAACTAGCCCTGCAGGCCTATAAGATGGTTAAGAAAAGAAGTTAGCCCTGGAGGGCTATAGGATGGTTTAGAAGAGAATCTAGTCCAACAGGGCTATGATATGGACTCATGAAGCAGCTAGTTCTTCTGTTTCAGAATCTATTCTTTGAATTCAGGGCTAAAGTAAGATATTACTGTTTCAATTCATATTCATCATAACATATGACATTCATGACGACATTAACTGAAAATAGTAATACTCACTATGCCACCTTGAATGTTGAGTTGTGGTAGAACGACTGCAGGAGTTGGGAGAAGCCGGCATCTGTAAAGGTCGCTTTCCAGAAGCTGTTAGAGAACATAGTTGTTATAATAAGGCTTGTTTATTCTGATAACTCGGATTACAGATCCGGCGATGGAAATGTGGGAATTTGCAAAGAAATAAAAATTATTCTTTTTTTTTGCCCCCTACGCTGGGATTTTAGCAGGAAAAAAAAGAAGTACATGCTGACTAGCAAACATCCAGAATCAGGCCTTTTAAATTGGGAATATTTAATATACCCTCATTTTATAGCCAAAAGAAGACTTTGTATGCTTTTTTTCCCCCTCCGTCCCCTGTAGAATTTCAGTACCCAGCCGGCCCTAAAGGCCGTGACTATTGACAGTTCGAACTGTCAATAGCAGAATAAAATTCCCTTATTTTTAAATGTTTTGAAGAAATATAAAGTCCGGTAGGCCTAGACACTGAGCCTCGTATTCCGCAAAAGCTGAATAAGCGGACCTCGTATTCCGCTAAACCTCCGTATTGCGCTAAAACTTCACTTCCGGTTCAGCATAAGAATCACTCCGCCAACTGATATACTATCCTCTAGCTAGTCCGAGATGGCCGAGTGGTTAGCGTCCTCGCCTACCATGCGCCAGGCCGGGGTTCGATTCCCCGACGGTGCGGAGACGAATTCGTCGTGCCGTTTTCGTTTTTCAGTTTGATTGACACGATGACACTTTTTTTTCATTGGCTTCGTTTGGGGGTTAAAATACCATATTTTTGCTTGAAACCAAGCCTAAGCTGTACAAAACATCCTATATTTACACGTACAATAGCTGAATTAGGCCCTAGCCCCCCAGAAAATTTGGTTGAGGCTTATTTAGTTGATGGATCGGCGAAAAATTGAGACGATAAAAATGTACCCGTGTTGATTTTGGCTTGACATTTGCCGGGTGCGTGTCGATGGTGGATATTTCCCGAAAAATAATGTGGTGGTTTTGGGCTTAAAAATGGAGTTATATTGAAAGAAACATAGCGCAGGCCAGACAAAAGATCCTATATTTGGACGTACAAGAGGTAAAATAGGCCTTAACCCCCCAGAAAATTTGGTTGAGGGTTATAAACTTGACACATCGGCCAAAAAATCTATCGTAAAAATGTCCAGGATCAACTTGCCAGCGGTTGAGGTGTCTTGAACTTAAACTTGACCTAGATTTTTCGGGAGACGATATATTTTTCGGCGATAAAGGACGATTTATACTTTTATCGTCTTCTTTTTTAAAGAAATTAACCTACTAAAATGGAAAAGAAGGCCTAATTTATACAAACAAAGACGATGTAGGTGACCAAAGGAGGGGGGACGATTTTTTTGCGCAGGCTTACAGACCGGAAGTGTGTATCGAGCAAGGTGTCATGGCGGATCTGGATGTGTTTCGAGATCATGCAGGTTAATAAATCGGGTTTTTCTCCTTTAGTACTTAACAGATTCATTTAAAAATAAATACAGGATCAGTTTAAGTTCCGTATTTCCCCTCCAGATTGACATCTCAAGGCCCCGTATTTCGTTTCGACCCTTATGAAGGGTCTCAACGAAATACGGGGCCTTTCAATGTCAATCTGTCTGGGAAATACGGAACTTAAACAAATCCTGTATACTTATTGACAGTTTGAACTGTCAATACCAGGATATAAATCCCTTATTGACAGTTCGAACTGTCAATAAGGAAAAACGGATTATCTTATTGACACTTCCAAAAAGGAACTGTCAATAAGAGAAAATGAATCTCTTATTGCCAGTGTGAACTGTCAATAAGGGAATTATATCCTGGTATTGACAGTTTGAACTGTCAATAAGAGAAAAACATCCCACTATTAACAGTCTGAACTGTCAACAAGAGGAAAGTGTTCCACTATTGACAGTTTGCACTGTCAATAGCTGGCCCACCTTGATTTAGCTATTGACAGTTCAAACTGTCAATAGTGGAGAAACTTTCGTCTTATTGACAGTTCAGACTGTCAATAGTGGGATATTTTTCTCTTATTGACAGTTCAAACTGTCAATAGTGGTAAATTATAGCGTTATTGACAGTTCTCCATCGAACTGTCAATAGTGGGAATTTCCTCTCTTATTGACAGTTCCTTATCATCACTGTTATAACCCTGAGAATGATTTTGGTGGAAAAGTCGATTTTGGTGGAAAAGTCGAATTTGTTGGAAAAGTCGAATTTGTTGGAAAAGTTGATTTTGTTGGAAAAGTTGATTTCGGTGGAAAGGTCGATTTTGGCCGATATGCAAAACCCGATTTTTGGGGCAAAACCGATTTTTGGGGCAGAACCGACTTTTGGGGCAGAACCGATTTTTGAGGCAAAACCGATTTTGGGGGCAAAACCGATTTTGGGGGGAAAACCTATTTTGGGGGCAAAACCGATTTTTGGGCAAAACCGATTTTGGGGGCAAAACCGATTTTGGGGGCAAAACCGATTTTGGGGGCAAGACCGCTTTTGGGGGCAAAACCGATTTTGGTGAAAAAAAACCTTTAACCAAAATAAAACCCTTTTACCAAAATAAAACCCTTTTGCCAAAAAAACAAAGATTTGTTGACTCCAATGTCAGTGGGAACTGTCAATAAGACAGAAATATTCCACTATTGACAGTTCGCATGAGGAACTGTCAATAACAGGAATAATTTCCACTGTTGACAGTGTGAACTGTCAATAACAGAAATATTTTCCACTATTGACAGTTCGAACTGTCAATAGCGTTTTTGTCCCCTAAAGGGCAGCTTTTTTTTCTAAATTAATAAATTTGTTGTGAGGGCCTGTAGTCCAAGTTATCAATAAAAGGTGGCATAACTGTGTGGAAATATTCCATTTCATAAGCATATAAGGAAATAATACAATTGGAACAATGACATGTCATTATATAAGCCTTTAATATTAGGTGCCTTTAAACTCCAATGGTGGTGCATCAGACCCTTTTGCCAATCTCTCATTATATCACTACAATTTACCAACAATACTGGATATTGCCACATCATTATATTCACAACATTCCCCCTGCTTCATACGGGCTCCTACTAAGCTGACCTGGAAAATACTTAATCTAATTGGATTAGCCCCTATCACATCTGGTCAACCTTACCTGGGTCACAACTGGAGACTGATACAACACCCATCTAAATCAGAGGTAGATACCACATCTGATCTACATCTGAGATTATTAGCCTACCGTTATTGTTTTTCTAATAAGGTTATCATTTTAAAATCAGAATTACAGTACTTACTGCAGTTTAGTCATCACTCTGTTGACTTCTAGGAACTTACACATGTTATCAACAACTCCATCTGTCAGTCTACACTGAGGCACCCTGTAAGAATATGGCATGTGTCAATAAAAGCCCATGTTATCCCTTCCTAGGACCAACTCAATAACCTCTAGGAAGTTAAATACTGTGAAAGTATTTATATTTTCAGCGGTGTAAATTTTCGTGGAAGAGTGAAAATCTGCAATTTCGCAGGTATTTATTCCATACTAAAGCATAAATAAATTTCGCGGATTTTTCATATCCGCGAAAATCGCGAAAATATATACCCAGTAAAATAAAGTACTTTCACAGTACCAGGCATTATAAAGAAGCTTATGTACTGATCCTCAGTATAAACAGTGTATTCTGCTGACACATCTAGATTCCAATATATGCACAAATTAACTTTAGGCATTAACAAGGATATACTCAAATATATCATGCTCAATATTGATGGATCTGCAGAATTCCTCATATAAATGACACTCACGACAACGTATCCAAAGTAGAGTTCACACAAAGGGACAGTAGGATTCTTGAGAAGCCAGCATCTGTGAAGCATGCCTTGTTGAACCTGTGAGATGAGTGCATTATATAGAAAGTATAAGGTTTTATGAAGTAGAATTGCTCAAAAGTGGTTCAAATTATATCTTCAATGTTCTATATTGAGATGTTGATCACCTAAACTTCAGGATTGATGTATTGGCAAAAAGCACTCCAAGCTTGAAGATTCCAATTAAATCATATAAATAGACAAAGGTGCACGAGTAGAGTTCCTCACTGAGGGTTATTTCACGAGGCGAAGCCGAGTGAAATAACCCTCAGTGGGGAACTCTACGAGTGTTCCTTTGTGTTTATTTCATGTCCTTATCAACATATTTTGTCAAAATTACACTTAATTGCTCTGAAAAAGAAACTTTATAATGGTTAAATCAACAATTTTGATGATTAGACAGGCCGTTAAATACGGGCAAGGGTTATTTCACGGGGGGTGTTAAATACGGCCTTCCTTGGTTAAGTCAATGGGAATGCCGTATCCACCATGAAATAATAACCGGTTCCCCAATCGAATCTAATAATCCAGAAGGCCTACCTGTCCATATAACTGGATAAAGCCCACAGACAGGGTAAATATGTACTTCTACCAGAATTGATAAACATTTTTAGGGGCAGCACTGTACTTTAATTCTTTAATTACAGGAAGCCGTACCTACAGAATTACATAGGGCCAAAGAGACATTGGTTCCTCTATGTCCTTATTAAATGGTTAGAAGAGCAATTGTTTTCAAAGAAACACATGCTTTTACAGAAGGTTGAATTTACCTCATTTGTGCCATAACTTTGTTGACTTGCAGGAACTGACAGAAATCATCTACAACTTTGTCGGTGAGCTCACTCTGCCAAAGCCTGCAAGATGTAAAAGAACGGGTAAAAGAGCTCTCCTTCAGAATTGTCAACTTTGCAAAGAATAACTATAATGTAGTTTTGTATAATTTCATTTTGCCTGTGGCCATATTTAATTCTAACATTTCAGCAATTGGTAAACTGTAGGGAAGAGATACTACAAAGGAATTAGACTAGATAGAGATTTAGGTTTTGATTGTATGTGGCACATATATACTCCATGTCATGAACACTCACGCCAATGAAGTCAATACAGGATTCAGGCATAGGGACTGCAGAATGCGTGAGAGGCCAGCGTCTGTGAACTGGGCTTTTTCTAGCCTGTGTGATGAAGAGATGGTATAGCATTATACAATAAACAGGGTATGTGGGAATAATGAAAAGGAAAACAGAAGGTCATTTACTGTGTGTGAGAAGCCAACATCATGGACTTTTTGTAGCCTGTGTGATATAAGGGCATTATGTAGAAAATGTGAAGTTGAGCAAAATTACTCAGAAGATGGTTAAGGACCACAACTCAATCCTTTAAGGAGGCATGTCACTATGTTCTATATTGAGATGGTGATTGCTTTACATATAGAATATATGTATGGGCGAAAGACTATAGATAGCAGGCTTTAAGAAAGAAATGAAATAATTTTTATATCATGATTGATTCTCCAATCCAACCACCCAGAAAATTGATCATATTTCAGGACCTTGTAGTCTAAAATTGGCCCAAAAGGGTTGTGTGCATGTATTAGAAGATGTGTGAATATTAGATTGAAAACAATGCATGTACGTACATTACAGAGGTTTGTAGAGGAGAGGGTAATCAAATGTAAATCATGAACAGCCTTTACATGACAGAATACATAGTATGATACACAAATGGACATTGACAGAGGTGAGGAGGGGAGCTGGGAATGATAAATGGATAACAGATTTTTATTTCCGTAAAGGTTAACTTACTGCAGGGTGTCCATCACTTTGTTCACTTCTAGGAAGCGGCACACATCAGACACAACAGCATCTGTCAGTTCACTCTCCCAGATCCTGCAAGTGTCATGTTTTGTATATGCAGGGGTGCTATTTGAAAGTTTTGATGCACTGGTTACTAAAGAACCTTACTCTTTTTTTTGGGTAGGAAATGTTTTTGTTGTCTGCCGCAAGATATATGGAGTGATTATTGACAAATATCAGTATCAGATTTGCAACATAATTCAGTCAATACCAAAATAATATTTATACCAAAGTCAGCTTTTACATAATTCGTGCAAAGGATTAACACAGCTATTATAATCAACAGGCTCCTTCCAGTTGATCTATACATCTTCATCTTTAGATATTACTGACCAATTGTAGTCAACAAATAAGATACAAAAAAAGGATATCATCACTTCAAGGTTTTTAAGTTGATTCCAAAAGTAAAAATAAAATGTATTAATAAACAGGAATATAAGACACATGAAATATAGATTAAAAAAACACATATATGTACACAAAGATATACTGTGAGTGAATACAAGCAGGAACAAGATTAATGGATTTTGTCAAGCTACAACTGAATCTTATAATTAGTAGCTTTACAAAAGGAGAAATGTTATCACAGATTTACCAACAGGAAGTTTTATTCAACTACACCATAGTTTGCTACAGTTTAGCATGAGATGTATACAGGGATTGTTTTAGTCTTATGAGTCATATCTTATGTAAATAACCTCAACACTTAATCCTGGATCTTAGAGTAATATGATTACGAAGCATCACTTAAGCTAAATATAGAGCATGACTTCAAGTAAGGTATGAGAAAAATGTAAGTCTATATTTGTCATGTCCCATAACATTATAACTTCACTATGCACACATTCCGTACTGGGTATATAAGGGTAGGGAAAAAACATAGACATAGCTAAGTTTAATAGAAACAACACTTACGCCAATATGGTCAATACAGAGTTGCCACATAGAGACTGAAGAATCTGTGAGAAGCCAGCGTCAGTGAATTGGGCTTTGTGTATCCTGTGTGATAAAGACATGGTATAGTATTGTACTAACATGAATATTTGTGGAGTTGGGTGTGAACAGAATAAATGAGAATAATGAATTGAAAACACATTGGCATTTAGATTAACTTACTGCAGGGTTTCCATGACTTTGTTGGCTTCCAGGAAGTGGCACACATCAGCCACAACAACATCTGTCAGTTTACTCTGGTGAATCCTGCAAGTAGTGTTTATATGAGTGGAGAAACGTTAGCCAAAACAATTTGAAAGCTTTGGTGAAAGGTGTCTATACTTGTGAATCAACAACTTAGATAAATAAAGCATTATAATGTAATATCGTAAATTATTTTCATTTTTACCACCATCTATTGGTTATACTATAATCTAATATCATTCCTGAATTGTAGAGTAATCCTGACGAACTCACGTATGACAAATCTTGCTTTTATATATATACATATATATATATATATATATATATAAACATATATATATATATATATATATATATATAAACATATAATCAGTCGTCTGTGGCTAATTACAATATATATATAAGCAACTACGGTATGTACCTATACAAGGCAAGTAAGTCATGTACTGTAAATATAACAACAGGGGCGGTTTGGGCTTAGACTGGGCTAACACACCCGCCATATTTATTAAACAAGTAACAAAGTCAAAAATACTGAGATATACCCTTATTAAACGCTGGCTTGTGCTTACTCTCCTTCGTCAGACCAACAATGGCCGACCCACAACCGGAGAAGACGGAAGTGCAACTCGCGCATGCGCCCCAGCGCTGTTACCCGGTGGTTCCTGCCATGGCTCCACAGATTATACACCAGAAATACCTATGCCATTTCTCGTATCATAATCAGTCGTCTCCGGCTAATTACAATATATATATAAACAACTACCGTATGTACCTATACAAGGCAAGTAAGTCATGTACTGTAAATATAACAACAGGGGCAGTTTGGGCTTAGACACACCCGCCAACCCCCGCCAACCACCAAACCAAACTATAACAAAAAATTCAAAACTTTCTTACTCCAAAACTTCTCTTCAACCACTAGATTTGACAACGGTCGATTTGAATATCTCAACACACAAATACTTTTCCAATCTCCTCTTTTAAAAATATCCTTTAAATCCATGCCTACCATCGACAAAGTGGTAGCACCCCCATGCCTGAGACTGTGGGTACCAAACTTACCCTTAAAACCTAAACTAATACACAACTTAATCAACTTCTCAACAAACTATTTATAAGTATGTGTTTTGTGAATTGTTTACATTTTGGCTGTGTTTACATTTAATTATGAAGTACAGTGGTACCAGTCCTGGGAAAACTTTGTTAGGTTGGACCAAGAAAGGCGTGTTCTGTCCAGCTACTAATAAATAGTTTGTTGAGAAGTTGATTAAGTTGTACAAATCCCTTTCATTTGAGGTATAACATGACCAGGAGTGATGAATAATGCAATTTTGGGGTTTTCTCAAAAAACGGTGGCACCCATATTGAATTTTTGGCCTTGAGACTCTTGGGAAATGATGTTCCAGCTTGGCAGGTGTGTCAGACAATGTGGTATCTAGTATCCCTTCATTTTAATGTATTACATGACCAGGAATGATGAATAACATAGGTTTCATATAGGTTTTCTCAAAAATCAATGGCAGCCATTTTGTTTTTGTATTTTCACATAGAAGGAGCCATTTTTGAGCTTGGCAAGTGTGATTTTTCGGATTCAGCACACCCAAATTACCCCAGAAAGTGATCTCGCCTGTTTGTACTTTAAAATGCCCCTTGGTGGGATAATTTCTTATTTTTTCACCAGTCTATCTGACTTGATCTCAGGATGTGCTACTTACGCAAATCTATCCAGTGTTTGGTTCACGCAAAGGGACTGCATGATCCGTGAGAAGCCAGCATCTGAGAACTGCGCTTGGTAGAAGCTGTGTGATAAAAGAATTGGTATAGTACTTATATAGTATAATATAACGCATATATATCCACTCACAAAGACAATGGTCAATAAGTGCCGACACAGAGAGACTTTAGTATTTCTGTCATGCCGGCATCTGTGAACTCGGCTTGGTGTAAGCTGTGGCACAGTAAAGAGTTACCGTATTCAGTGCATTAAGCCCACAGTGTGATTAAAAAATTATCATGAATACATTTATTGTATTTCAGTTAAATTGGGCTTAAAATTGATCATATTTCAGGGACCTTGTAGTCTAAAATCGGCCCAAAAATGGTTGTGTGCATCTATTAGAAGATGTAGAGGAGAGGGTAATCAAATGTAAATCATAAATAGCCTTAATATGATAAAATACATAGTATGACACATGGACATTGACGGAGGTCAGCAGGGTGATGGGAATGATTAATGGATAACAGATTGTCATTTACTGTAAAGGTTAACTTACTGCAGGCAGTCCATCACTTTGTTCACTTCTAGGAAGCGGCACACATCAGACACAACAGCATCTGTCAGTTTACTCTCCCAGATCCTGCAAGTAGTGTTTTAAATATGCAGAAACACTATTTAAAATTACCAATGCAATTCTTACTAAGGAAACTTTACTTTGTAACGTATGATAAAGTCGTCATTTGGCAAATCTCACAAGATTATATTTTACTGTGCATGCATTGTGTGCTGGGTATACAAGTGTATGGACAAATAGCACATCAAAATAGCTAGCTAGGTTTAATAGACAAAACACTCACCCCAATGTGGTCAATACAGGGTTGACACAAAGCGCCTGCAGAATCCGTGAAAAGCCAGCATCGGTGAACTGGGCTTGGTAGAACCTGTATGATAAAAAAGTAGTAGCATACAGACATGGGTATCAATGAAGTTAACACATAAACCACTCACAAAGACATGGTCAACACAGGGTTCACAGAGAGAGACTTTAGGATTTCTGAGATACTAGTGTCTGTGAACTGGTCTTGTTGTAAGCTGTGGCACAATAAAGAGATACCGTATTCAATGTATTTAGCCTACAGTATGGGCACCTTTATTGTAATTCAGTTTAATAGGGCTTATTTCAAGGACCTTATAGGATAAAATTGGTCCAGAATGGTTGTGTGCATCTATTAGGGGATGTTTGATTATTAGGTTGAATATGCTGCATGTCTGTTCATTTAAGAGGTTTGTAGAGGAGAGGGTAATCAAATATAAATCATACACAGCCTTTATATGACAGAATACATAGTATGATACACACATGGACATTGAAGAAGGTCAGCAGGGGAGATGGGAATGATTAATGGATAACAGATTGTCATTTACTGTAAAGGTTAACTTACTGCAGGCAGTCCATCACTTTGTTCACTTCTAGGAAGCGGCACACATCAGACACAACAGCATCTGTCAATTTACTCTCCCAGATCCTGCAAGAAGTGTTATTAGGGATGTAGAAATATGTTATAGTAGTATTAACATGGTGATCATTATAAGCCTAATTTAGACTATTATTGGCTTATGACAAATGCATAGCTCCTGATATGGACCATATCAATAACAATACCATGGTGTGGTGCAGTCTGTCCAAGTTTATGGAGATAGGGCGGTTAAGCTTGTCAGAGGCTGTGGGTGACTATTTCAAGTTTTCTATGCACAAGTATTACAATCTCCCTTTTAGACGACTGTTATATGGTCTGATAGTTTAAAATCTAGACCCTATGGTCTGCAATTATGTTATCTGAAATGCAATTACAATTGTCATGTATGTGACTTGAATAATCTGACATTACCAGTAGATCTGACAACATACATAAATTGCTGTTGAGGAGTTCAGACATTGTAAAGCTAATGAACCATGACATACATTAATACCATAACCCAAGAGGTGTTTGCACGTTGGACATTGTTAGTGCAGTAGGTTAAAAACACTAAAAACTCACAATTTATCATTGTTGTTTTGGAAATTTTTGTCGTTCGCCTGGAGAGGTTACTAGAAAAACCACCTGACCAAGTCTGGTGTTTGGCAGGTGGGGACATACACACTGGTGTTGGTGGATGTCAGGTAGATGACCAGCAGAGGCACAGGCTCCAGCCAATCAGGAGCAAGGTTACTCACTGGCCAATCAGAATGGGTGTATCCTAGGGTTTTGGATCCTGTTTACACAGGAAAAGTTTGAAATCCAGAGAGGATTCTTTCAGAGTGTGGTCGCACAAGGTAGCGTTTGTACCCCAGTACGCCCCGTCTTACATACAGTTTATCATTGTTGTCTGAGTCTATGGACATATATGTTTTCCCGTGCACATAACATTAGGATTGAGTGAAAAACCCTGCTTGGAGCTTCTTCGAAAGTGTAGTGTAGGGGGCCTTGAGAGTAGGCAGATGGAGGATGTGTGCAGTAAAATGGCAGCCCTTATATACTCAAGTTTAGCAAGTATAGCAGGCCAGGGATGCTTAAAGGCGGCTTTCACACGTTCACCAAGGATATACAGACTAGTCACATCAGATTAAACTTGTGATAATTCAGAAAAGCAATGGACCCTGCACACATATATATATACTTAATATGTATACTTTGTGCTATTATCAGATAACAAGGTGTAGTATTTGACCGGGTGTAGTCTTTGACCAGCAAGTTTCAAAAGGGCTGAAATGGGGGCTATGTACACAGAAATGCTTGGAAGTTTGTAATATATAGTGTTAAAATATTCATTAACCTTTTCCTCCCATTTCTGTGTACATAGTCCCCATTTCAGCCCTTTTGAAACTTGCTGGTCAAAGAGTTCACCTTCTCAAAGAGGTTTCAATTGTATCAATCTCATGAGAGGCCTTATGTATAAGCTGTAGAAAAATCATAATGCAGCAGCAGGTCAGCCAGAATTAGCGGGCTGAAATCAGCCTGTACAACCAGCCTGAGTGTGTTATTGTGTCTGTCTTCCTAATCCCAGCAGTGTTCCACCTGGTAGATCTGTAAAGGGCTAAAATGGAATGCAGCTTGTTCCTGCGACTAACCTTTGTACACTGGCAAAATGAGATTGGTTCTGCTCTCAGGGTCTCTAGTGCCATCTCAATCTCACGGGAAATTCTGTGGACTAAACCAACATGGCCACACATGGCCAAAAGAATACACGTTATAGGCAATGTTTTATACTAGTACTAGGCTGTGTCACCCGGTCAGAGATGGCACCCGGTCAGAGACAAAATCATTGGCCCAAGTTTGTGAGACACAGCCACTACAGCCCTGTGGAGGTTTTCCATCGTAAAATGTATTTCTATGATTATATCCTCCCCACCACCAACCCATGAGTTCATGTATGATTCTTATTTTGTATTTCATTGTATTCTAGGCTCCACAAAACTTTGCTGTATACCATTGCCTGGTGTATGTCGAAGTCAAGGCAATAAATGTTCTCTACACCTCTATGGGCAATCACGTTTGAATTCTCTAAATGTGGTTACAAAAGATAAGTACTATCAGAGAAATCCCTACTAGGAAGGACGTGGGCATGTCTGTCCCGAGACAAGTACGGCAGGGGCTTCCCTTTTGTCCTAAGGTGATCTTCTTATTCCATGTTTTTTCTGAATTAGGCCCCCTACTAAAGAATACACACAAAAAGATTTGTTTTGCTACGATGGACACCAATTTTGTGTGATAAGCACTGTGACCTACTAAAAAAACATATGACCTACTTAGAGGGAACTTGACCTACTTTGGGCGTTGGGAGTTATTACTGACTTTCACGTTCTAGTAGTTAGTCAATGTACAGATCTTGTACAAGCATGCAAAAAAATTATAACATATACAGCTCTTGAAAAAAAAGGGGTAGGTTGATAAAGTATACTCACGCTAGTGATGTAAGAGTTGCATTTTGACACAGACACTTAAGCACCTTAGAAAGACCAGCATCGGAAAACTCTGATTCGTAGAACCTGGTAAAAATGATAATTATCATGTGGTTGGTCATTTTTGTCCTCTGGTAGTCTTGCCATGTTATATTTTGATCATATTTGAAAACATAGCATTAAGGAATGGCCATTACGTTACATATTGACACATTTGACTTAGTGTCCGATAATTTATTTACATGATACTTCGATAAAATTATGGAGGTTAGATTTTCTTTTGCAAACTTCCTTTTTGATATCCCAGGCCATGATATCATGAAAAACATATATCAATGAATCAAGAAAAAATGATAATCATCATTTAATAGCAGAGAATCATCATATTATAATGATGAATCACCGTAAAATTACAACAGAAAATGCCCATAAAATTAACGGGGAAAGCAAAATATGGTGACTGTAAAAAAAAGGTATTAATTAGTGCCAGTGATTCACTGTGTTTTTACCGATAATTTTTACAGTGTATGTGTCACTTACTGTAGATATGTCAGTGTGGTATTGGTCTCTATGAAGGTACATAAGTCATCCACAATCACATCCGTTAATCTACTTTTCCAAAACCTAGAGTGATAAACAGTACAGAATTAGTTGACATTATTTTCTGGTGTATCTAGTATAGATATAGATGGTGCCTTTAATCGCGACCTTTATTTAGTTTCATCTAAAAGAAATATACTGCTGTTTGAGGATCAATGTAACTAAAAGAATATCAAGCTATAGTTTGAAAAATATCTAGATAAAACCATAATAATGATGACTTACGCTACTGTTTTTAGAGTGTCATTCCTCTTCAGTGACTCCCGTAGTCGGTGTTGGTTCTGAGGACTGATCCTAGCGATCCCCAAACTACAAACACATACAAAGGTGTTATTTACTTCTTACAATTTCTATCTACAAAATTACTAATAACCAATTACAGATACGAATGCTGGTCCGGAGGCCGATGGCCAGTAAATATAGGTGTAGGCCTGCAATTGTCTATGGATATCGAGCCACTGCTAGTACGCGAATCAGATCGGCAGTGCGGCTTATAGGATCGGCCCAGCGTCGGGGTGCGGCTTATAGTGAGTTTTTGCCACTATGATACAGAACTAAAATCGGCACATTTGGATCGCCAGTGCGGCTTATAGAATCGGCCGTAACTCAGGGTGCGGCTTGTACGCGAGGTAGGCTTATACACTAGGTTTTACGGTATGAAAGCATATGTTGTTGGAAAGAACAAACCATGCGGAAAGTGTGTGTCCTGAGGCCACATATTGCATTTAGATCAATTATATTGGACATATAGTCTAAAACAACATGACATGTTATAATGTGTACCAAATAACTTTATAGTTTTGTCCTGTCTGCTAAGTGCCCACAACCCCTAGAAATTACAATAGGATTAAATGTGACATGGCATTGGTGTATTTGAGAAACAGATTTTACCCTCAAATTGGCAAAAATATACTTAATCTACATCATCTATCCATTATGTGGGAGAGGGATGGTAAAGATGAGTTTTACCCTCCCTCTACTTCCCTAAGGGGAGCCCAAATATGTTGGTAACACCCCAACCTAGATAACTCCCGTGCTGTTAATCACATTGCAGCAGGGTGGCTACCTGCTCGTACAAGTAACTTGCTACTTTATTTAACCCCCCTTTTAACCAGTGACCAGTGTTAAAGTTGTCATTACCAGTACATTACTCCAAAACACCATCCCTGTAAATCATCCTGTGACCCCTGAGACGTCAGAAGTGACGATAACATGTGTGCTCACCTTAGAACTCCTCCAATTTTCTCCATATTGCCTGAAAAGGAGATTTACTTCAGTGATTAAAGTTTAGTCGTAGGCTTCATAGCAGAGTGTACAAGGCTGAGTCTCATGAGATTGTAACAATTGACCGGGTGTAGTCTTTGACCAGGTGTAGTCGTTGACCAGTGTAGTCTTTGACCAGCAAGTCTCAAAACAGCAGAAATGGGGGCTATGCACACAGAAATGCAGGGGACATGTTAATGGATATTTCAACACTATATTTTACAAATTTAACTGCAGTTCTGTGTACAAAGCCCCAATTTCAGCCATTTTGAAGCTTGCTGGTCAAAGACTACACCGGGTCTAAGACGTTTCAATTGTTACAATCTCATGAGACACAGCCACAAAATACATAGTGTGGAAAGATTCAGAGAATAGCAACATGCAGTGTTGGAATAAGGGTGTCAGTGGTATTATGTATTATGGGTTTATGTGAACGTCATAGAGTGCCAGTACTAGGACTTTTAGTCCATAGTCCGTAACTTCATAGTTTGTTAGTATTATGGTGCTATGGAAATTTCAGGGACAATGGTTGACAGTGTATTGTAGCTTTATAAAACCAGTGGCGGTACTTTCATAATTATCTACATCATGGGTAATGTTCAACCTCAACCTGAGACACTTAGGGGTCTGCCCTCAAGCGTTATGAAAATTGATATCATTATGATAGAAATGTAGGCTATACCATATATAAATTTATAGAAAAGCAGACAGTTTCACATGAAGATGGCACTGTTGAAATAAAGTTCATCGAAGGCTATAATGCAAATTCATAAGTTATACCTGTCTGTGCGAGGCCCCAATCATCAATTACATGTGGATATAGCTCATAAGCACTACCATAAAACCTTACCTGTAAGCAAGACACAGCTCTTACCAGACAAGTCTAGAGTCCACCTAGTGTTACATAGTCTGAGAAATAATTCATACTCAAGTTGAATTATTATTATTATTAGAGAGGATTCGATAAGGGAATGTCTACTGGACAGGAACAAGGGGTAGAATCATGTGTCTTAATGAATTGGATGATAATGTTTCAGGGCAGTATTGGATATATTTTTGCTCTGTACATATTAAATCCGCGAAAATATGTACAGTGCGAAATATGATATGTTTACACTATGATATACAGTTAGACAAGATTATGCCCCCTTCAGAAATATAGCTTCAACCTACCTGTTTACAGTTTGTCTTGGCGCGGTGACCACCGGTGTCCGGTAGGTGAAGACGGGGCGTGACTACAGAGCTGCCGTGGAGGTGTCTCGGTGACCACCGGTGTCCGGCAGGTGAAGACGGGGCGTGACTACAGAGTTGTCATGGGGGTGTCTCGGGGCGGTGACCACCAGTGTCCGGTAGGTGAAGACGGGGCGTGACTACAGAGCTGCCGTGGAGGTGTCTCGGCGCGGTGACCACCGGTGTCCGGTAGGTGAAGACAGGGTGTGACTACAGAGCCGCCGTGGAGGTGTCTGGGCGCGGTGACCACCGGTGTCCGGTAGGTGAAGACGAGGCGTGACTACAGAGCCGCCGTGGAGGTGTCTCGGTGACCGCCGGTGTCCGGTAGGTGAAGACGGGGCGTGACTACAGAGCTGCCGTGGAGTTCGGTGACCACCGCTGTAGAAGTGAAGAAGGGGAGCCTGTACAGATAAATACACCTTGTTAGTTAAAGTCAGTTAAAGCTAACACATACATACAGACAGGTATCACACACATTGAGGGGATTAACAGGAAAGAAATGGGAGAAGATTCATCTGACAATCAATAAACTAGTACGAGTTGGGACCTGTCTAACCAAAACAGTCACTATGATTTCATTTTTATGTGTTTAAGATGATTTGTCAGAATAAACCGGGCTGACACATTTAGTTATTCCATATCATGCCCACTTTTTGGGTATTTTTATTTGGGTGCTATTGAAGTGTCAGGACATGGGGGCCTAGGCTAAACCATTTCAATATTTCATCAAGGTAGTTCATTTAGTCATCATTCAGTAGCAAATCAATCCACTTATGTATGTACTAGTAGAATGTCATCTGGATTGTGAAGAACAAAATCAAGCTTTATGCAGTGAGAATTTAAAAAAACTTAGTCCACAGCCTTGAAAATATGTGAGAGATATGTGATAAAATAAATTTGATGCATCTACTTTTGTATTTGTTATCTTTTACCCAATAAAACACATTTAAAAGAAAAGGCATATATTGGTATTAAATCAGTGTTTATCACTGAATTTAACAGCATGTGGGCCTAATTCAACTCCCACTGCATAATGACATTTTTGCCTTTATTCAGTAGGATAAAAGTATGGGATTATCAAGTTTCGAAACCTCTCCAGCTATATGAAAGTAATGAATAACTTGGCCCTACACTGTTGTCCATGCCTGTCAGATACCGCTGACATGTTTAGCAACACTGTGCTGTAATTTATTTCTATAAAAAATTCTACTGATAATGCATTCAAACCTTTTCATTAAAAAAGGCTGCGTAGTTTTATCAATGGAAACTTTTTTCTTTTTTTTTGGCCTTCCTATCGGTGCTTACTGGAATAAACAAAATCCAGTGGGGTATTTAACCTGCAACACTGGGTGACATACGGCCTCTTGGAACACCTTGGTTGTGAAGTGAGTACTGCAACGTCATACACAGATATTCTGTGCTGTAATTTAGACCGTTTTGACGACATTGAACCCCCTTGATGGGTTTAGTCTACTCAGTCATCAGGGCCTACGTCAGTGAGTGGATCTTGGTTGGGGCGGGGGGAGGGTCTGGGGGATGGTGCGCCTTCTTAGGTTCTATCAGCTTTTTGCATTAAATGATGGTAATAAAATGAAGATACACAATGGTCCATAGGAGGTGTGCCGGGGGATAGCGCAGATAACTCAGGCTCACAGGGCCAGAAGGATATTGTAAATAATAGGTTATAATCTAAAATTACATTTTGCCTGAAAAAGAGATTTAATTCAACCGTTGCTTGCTACACTATCAGTAGGACATTGCTGGTTACCAAACCAACATGAGCAGCTGTTTCTAGATTAATGAGTTTTAGTTTGGGAAATTAATTAAGCTCTTATCTACGGTGGCCGACAAGGCTCACTCCAAAAAAAAGTACTTTGAAATGAAAAAAAAAAAAATTCACTATAAGGGCACTCAAAAAAAAAAAATTGTTTCTCATCACCAAGCAATGAAAAATATGACGAGGGCGTTTTTTATTTGAATTTTTTTTTTTTTTTTTACTCGGGGCAATTTACATAGGGAAATTTGGACATTTCACGATCAATTTTCAAATTTTAGTAATTTAGAGTTTATTGATCAGCAAAAGTTGTAAGAATGCAAGTAACACCTAGCTAATTGCATTGCTGACAGCATAAGCTTTAATTTGATACCAAATTTGCCAATATTTTGGCAATTTTAACATATTTTTCATCAAAAATGTAAAAAAAAAAAAAAAAAAAAGTTTTCCCCAAATCATGATTTTTATGATGCGCGCGGTGATGAGAAACAACTTTTTTTTTTTGAGTGGCCTAAACATTTTTTTTTTTTTTTTTCAGAAGTGAATTTTTTTTCAGAATTTTTTAAACATAGAAAATACTTGCTGTCAACTGTCAACTGTGGAAATCGTTGCTGTCAACTGTCAACTTTTTCAACATTCTGCTCTCCAAGCACATTCTGCCATCAGCAAATGAGATGAGCCTTGTGATTGGTCCTTGGTGGTGGGTACTTGAAATACTTGCAGTAGGGATTTCTATGCTGGCTCAACTTGCTCCATAGGCCTATATGGGAATGAAGATTGTTGTGTTTTTACGTTTTTAGTGATTTCTCTGAAACTACTGTAACAAATTGGCCAAGAATTTAACACAGTAACCCTGCTAGGCCATGGAAAAGTCGTAGTGCATTAGGAAAGTTCCTGTTTATGACCGGTCATAAACAGGAAAGTTCCTGTTTATGACCGGTCATAAACAGGACAAGTGAAGTGGTAAAAATAGTCCGCCCGAAAATCCCTACTTCAAGTATTTACTTTGCCCTACTTCAAGTACCCACCACATAGGACCAATCACAAGGCTCATCTTATTTGCTGATGGCAGAATGTGCTGTGAGAGCAGAATGCTGAAAAAGTTGACAGTTGACAGCAACGATTTTCGCTGTTGACAGTTGACAGCAACTATTTTCAATGTTTAAAAAAAATATATATATATTTCACTTCTGAAAAAAATGATAAAACTGAAAAAGTTGACAGTTGACAGCAACAATTTTCGCTGTTGACAGTTGACAGCAACTATTTTCAATGTTAAGAAATAAAAAAAAAAAATTCACTTCTGAAAAAAAGGATAAAATTGAAAAAGTTGACAGTTGACAGCAACAATATTCGCTGTTGACAGTTGACAGCAACTATTTTCAATGTTTAAAAATATTTTTTTAAATTTCACTTCTGAAAATAATTATAAAAAAATTTTCTCCCCATTTTTTATAGTGAAAAAAAAAATCTTTTTTTTTTCATACTACTTTTTTTTGAGTGAGCCTTGTCGGCCACCGTACTTATCCATTATCATTAACTCATTAATCATACATCTACCTCTAGAATAGAAAAGGTGAACGGGGGTGCTCCTATTGGGCCAAAAAGGTTTCTTTCAGGTCACCTGAAACAGGGCCGACCTTAGATTTTTTTATGCAACTTTTATATTTTTCCGTTATTTGGGGTCTACAAAAAGGCTGGCTACTATTTCCAAGTTTGTTATGTAATGTGAAATTCTAGGTATTTTAAAGAGGATGGCTAGTACGTTTATGTAAAAAAAAGAAACAGAAAAGATATCCAACCCTAGCCTTTCTTTCCATTTTACCTGAAACAAACCTCTTTTTTTATTTGGCCTTAGAGAAGTAGATGCCATGGCCTGCCTCCACACACAGGTATCACTAGGGTGTCTGACAGGGGGAGGGGGGCAAGGGGGACATGGCCTCCTCAATCCTAGACATGTGGGGCAGAGTATCTTTTGCCCTCCTCCCCCCCCCCAAAAAAAACAAACTTTTGAAAAGCGAGTGAGTTCACTATATAGCTATATATTATGTACTTGCTTATTCCATGTTGATCACCAACTGCAGCATTAATCAGTAACTGTCAGTAAACTACTACTTACCAAATATCAAAGTAGATGGAGTCTACATTGTATGCAAGCTAAACAGGAGAGTAGATACCGGGGCTGCTACCCAGTATGTGTGTGTTAGAAGTGAGTCCTACCACCTCTTCGTACAGTAAGTGCGTAGTACCGTGACACCCGTCTGGCCCATACACCCGTCATCATAGCGTTACCCTTGAAGTATGTGGGTTAGGCCACTCCAAAAAATAAACTTGTTCATCATTACTAAGCCATGAGAAAAAAAATTTCTTTGTTGTTGAGACCCAAATAATATAGGGTATTGTAGGCTTATAGAACTAAATTCGCATATTAAGGATCTAATAAAATGCATGTGTCCTCCAGCCAACTGCAATTGAGGTACTGTAAGCTTTAATTTGATACCAGATTTGTTCATAGTTTTCCAATTTTGTCTTCTTTTTTTTTCATTAAAATCTCCAAAAGATGCTTGCGGTGATGGGAAACAAATTTAATATTTGCAGTGGCCTTATCTGGAGACCTCGCGGCATGATAATTGTGGCCAATCCTGTTTCTATACATAAAACTGGTCTGGGCATGGTCTACTGAATGGCTAACCTATTTACTAAACTGCATCCAAGTTCTATGGCATCTGAGTATGGTTTTGATGCAGATTGTGAAAGGGAGGGGGGAGCGGCAGGGAGGAGCAGATATATATAGAAAGGGAGGCAAGGGAGGCAAGCAGGAAGGCAGTAAGGCAGGAACCAGGGAGAGAGGGAGTAAGGGAGGTTGCAATGAGGCAGAGAGGCATGGAGGCAGATGGGAAAGCAGGGAAGGAAGGCAGATTGGGAAGAAAGGCAGGAAGTCAGGATAGAAAGTAAGGCAGAGAGGGAGGAGGGGAGCTGACAGGAACACTAGCAGGCAGACAGGGGGGTGAGGAGGGTGGCAGGCAGAGAGGGAGGAGGCAGGCAGAGAGGGAGGAGGCAGGCAGAGAGGCAGACAGACAGAGAGGCAGGCAGGGAGACAGGGGGGCAGGGAGGAGGCAGGCAGAGAGGGGGAGGCAGGCAGAGAGGGAGGTGAGGAGGGTGGCAGGCAGAGAGGGAGGAGGCAGGCAGAGAGGGAGGAGGCAGGCAGACAGGGAGGTGAGGAGGGTGGCAGGCAGAGAGGGAGGAGGCAGGCAGAGAGGGAGGAGGCAGGCAGACAGGGAGGTGAGGAGGGTGGCAGGCAGAGAGGGAGGAGGCAGGCAGAGAGGGAGGAGGCAGGCAGACAGGGAGGTGAGGAGGGTGGCAGGCAGAGAGGGAGGAGGCAGGCAGAGAGGGAGGAGGCAGGCAGACAGGGAGGTGAGGAGGGTGGCAGGCAGAGAGGGAGGAGGCAGGCAGACAGGGACACAGGGAGGCAAAGAGGGTGACAGGCAGACAGGGAGGAGGCAGGCAGACAGGGAGGAGGCAGGCAGACAGGGGCACAGGGAGGCAAAGAGGGTGACAGGCAGACAGGGAGGAGGCAGGCAGACAGGGAGGTGAGGAGGCAGGAAGGGTGGCAGGCAGAGAGGGAGGAGGCAGGCAGACAGGGAGGAGGCAGGCAGACAGGGACACAGGGAGGTAATGAGGGTGGCAGGCAGAGAGGGAGGAGGCAGGCAGACAGGGAGGCAAGGAGGGTGGCAGGCAGACAGGGGGTGAGGAGGGTGGCAGGCAGAGAGGGAGGAGGCAGGCAGACAGGGAGGAGGCAGGCAGACAGGGGCACAGGGAGGCAATGAGGGTGGCAGGCAGAGAGGGAGGAGGTAGGCAGACAGGGAGGCAAGGAGGCAGGGAGGGTGGCAGGCAGAGAGGGAGGAGGCAGGCAGACAGGGAGGTGAGGAGGGTGGCAGGCAGAGAGGGAGGCAGGCAGACAGGCAGAGAGGGAGGAGGCAGGCAGGCAGACAGGGAGGTGAGGAGGGTGGCAGGCAGAGAGGGAGGCAGGCAGACAGGCAGAGAGGGAGGAGGCAGGCAGGCAGACAGGGAGGCAAGGAAAGGGGCAGGCAGAGAGGGAGGCAGGGAGACAGGGGGGCAGGGAGGAGGCAGGCAGAGAGGGGGAGGCAGGCAGACAGGAAGACAAGGAGGGTGGCAGGCAGAGAGTGAGGAGGCAGGCAGACAGGCAGAGAGGGAGGCAGGGAGGGTGGCAGGCAGACAGGAAAACAAGGAGGGTGACAGGTCGAGAGGGAGGAGGCAGGCAGACAGGGAGGTGTAATATCCATACATGAAAGCAGTGAGGCAGACAGACACTCAGGCATGTATAGGAGCAGGCAGACAGTGAGGCATTATAACATCACAACAAGCCAGAAGGTCGCTGCTATAATGTGTGTCGTGACTGCTTCACAGTCGGGTGGTTTGATTTGTGTCACATAAACTAGGACAGTGTGTAGCCAGAGAGTTATACACCTTTACCACCTGTGCCGATACTCAGGCATACAGTGTGGGCTATACTCATGTAGCTACCACCTTATACCAAAACAGCACCATGCTACGATACAAGTACGCTACAATAAGAACTTTACAGCTGTGATTGGAGTTATCAAGCTCAAGCTTAACCCCCCACCCCAAGCACCCTACACGCCACTACTGAGTGGTGATATGCCCCTTTAAGTTAAAGGGGCATATCACCACTCACACTTAACCACATAGTATACTAGAATAGTACTAGAATTGTAAGTGGGATACGCTCAGTGATAATGCCACTTTAAGGCTGGTGGTTAGTAATATATATACATAATCATTATCATATTCATATTCCTACAGCCAATAACATCAGACTACTCACTTGCCGTAAAACCGTAAAACCTCACGTATAAGCCATAGCTACCGTACTGTCGCGATAAAGCGCCTGGTCTTGAATAAGCGCTGGTCTTGAATAGGGGTCGTCCATAAATGATGTCACGCCCTAGGGGGGGAGGGGGGGGTCAGAAATTTGTGACAAAACGTGACAAGGGGGGAGGGGGGTTGGCATGTGCATGATGTCACGTTTTGAAAAAACAACAACAAAAAAACATGTTTATGTCTGCAACATGTGAACTATCAATAGGCCTACCACAGCTGTCTCAAATATCTAAGTTTCCACCTACCCAATCCCATCATTAGGAAAAGGAAACATGATTTGATTGAAATAGGAATATATTCCATATTATTGGAGGGTGGGTGGGGGGTCTTACAGCCTACTGGTTCATAACTCCAAAGAAAGCATTATGCCTCGACAGTGCAATTTACAAATTTGAGGTCCCTTTTTGTAGGATACAAGTTGACAGCCAGCTAAAATAAAATAATGTAAACCTGGCGTCTGCCAAATACCTGATAGCGGATTCAAGATTATCAATTAAGGACTGGGCAAGAAACCCCTATAGACTATTGCCTAGACTAGATGATAGACAACATTATTTATAATCATTGTGGTACAATGCATACTCTACCAGTAATACTGTAACACCTTGCATATTGTGCCATCACAAGTGCTCTTCAGCAGGGATGATGTCCCTGGGCCTTCAAGAGAGGCAGTTATTCAAAGTCCTGTTTTGGCACTTACCATAAATTTTGTGAACCAAAGCCCTAGTGCGGGTTCTACAAAATTCACAAGGTCTAGGTGCGGGTAGGCCTAATACAAAGGTTTTAAACAGTATAGTACAGTATCAAAATCACAATTTTCTGGCCTCTGATGCGGGTTATAGGGTTTTCCCAAAGTCGGGGTGCGGGTTATACACGAGATGCGGGTTATAATCGGGAATTTACGGTACTAAAGATATGGAGACCATTATACTTTAGGTGTTTATCAAAGACCAGTGCTCTATTAAGAGCATGCACATGATCACAATGGTACGGTATAAGCCGCATCTCAGGTTTGAGGACACCTTGTAAGTCACCAGTGGTCTACCTTAGTCACCTTATTGAGCTGTAGTTTTCTGTTGACTGGGTTATTTCACGAATTGAAGTTGGGGCTGCATTTCACTTGGCCTACGGCCTTGTGAAATATGGCCCTAACTTCAACTCGTTGTAGCTGTTGGCTATTCTAAGATAGGCATCGGCTATGAAAAACTCCAGATTCGAAAATAGGTTGTTCAGAAATTACATTTTATTCATTCTGACATACGGCTCGTAATCATACAGTCGGATAGTAACAATCAAATATGCTTCTGAACACCAGTGGTCATATGAACATACAGGAGGTATACGCTCACGGTCTAGTATATAATTCCCGAGATCCAAGGCTCTCTTCCACCTTGGTCGACTCCATCTGGACCATACTCCTCAGAGGGAGTTCTGGACCCGGAGTTATTCACCAGTGCGTCTATCTCCTCTAGTTCCCCCAGAGGGTGGAACAGAGAAAGACGCAGGGTGACCAAGTTGGAAGCAGCAGCAGGATTAGGCCAAAAAGGTACAACAGAGTTCGGGGAAGCTCTGTTGTGGAGCAGCCAAGCTGGCCGAAGTGCACAGCAAGACTGGGTCCTCGATTAGCAGAACCTCAGGTCTTATATACTGATCCTTATGTAATTCTCCTCATTACTCGTAAACACTTGAGTTCCCGAGGAACTCCGGGTAACCACGCACGGGTGCATCCGGACCGACACGGTACCCGAGATACGTTGGGTGACACGTGGCGGTCTCGGCTCAATGCACATTACCAGGTCACGCCCCACCAATCCTCAGGTGCAGGCTTATGTAACCACATACCCGGCACTAGACAGGAGTGCGGCCTGGATACACGGCAACACACGTACTCAATATAACCCAAACTGGTTATATAGAAATAGTACAGCGGGGTCCCACTACATCGTGAAATAACCCAGTCAACAGACCAAAAATCGTAAATCTTTGTCATTATAACAATTAAGAATGTAGGAAGTAAATTCTTATTGGTGGAGGGTGTGTGTGTCTAAATTCTCTGGGTTTATACACATGTAGCCATTTAAATAGTTGCAACTGCACATGATTCCAAAGACACATGTCATTTTCTTTTGGCGGGGGAGGGCATTTCTCAAAATCCAAACGTAGGGGTGGTCACTGGGGTTCGAGGTCATTTTTGGTTAATTGGTGGGAGGGGGTCGGAATGAATTGTGGTTTCTGGAAAACTCCACCAAGCCATCCCCCCCCCCCTACCCCCCACTAGTAATTAGTGACTCAGCCCTTAGAAGCGTTTGTTGATATTAAAGTAGACTTAAGGGAGTGTTCATTTATTAGTTACAGGGGGGGGGTATACAAATTTCAGACCCCTCCTGAGGAGGGCGTAAAAAAATCTGACCCCTCTTGAGGGGGGGCATAACAATTTTCGCCCCTTTTCAGCAAAAAAGCCTGTGCGTTAGGCCTACTATAGTTCAAAGGGGGGGGGTGTAAAAGATGTTCACCCCTCCGCGCGAAATCTCACCACCCCCCTGTAATTAATAAATGAACACTCCCTAATTTTGGGTGTTCCTTGTGGGACCAGGTAGGCCTACCTGTTTTAATTAACCATCAAACATTGCGGTGGGGGGGGATAGCTTCTGTGTGACGTCACGCCTGGAGGGGGGGTCAAGCAAAACGTGACAAAGCGTGACATGGGGGCCAGGGGGGGTCAAAAAAGGGCCAAAAAAGCGTGACATCATTTATGGACGGCCCCAATATTAAAATACTAAAATCGTGACCTTGAATAAGCGCCTGTCTTGTATAAGCGCCTGGGTAAGAGCCCCTTCAAATTGAAGAGCGCCCCGGCGCTTAATTGCGATGGTACGGTAATACGTGAGTCAGATCGCTGGTGCGGCTTATAGCATTGCCACAGAGTAAGGCCTAGGCTTATATGCGAGGTTTCACGATACTTTATGGTGCACTATCAGCTATAGGACACTCTCAGCGGTGGAACCATGGCCAATAGACACACGCACACACACACATATATATAGTAAACGTAGATGATTAAGTGATGGAAAACCTCCGCAGAGGTGTAGTATTTGCTGTAAAACCTCCGAGGCGTAGCCGAGGAGGTTTTACTGCAAATACTACACCTCTAAGGAGGTTTTCTAGCTTATACTCCATTACTTTATCATAATATATACTTCTGCTACATCATGGACGTCAAATAAGAGGAATTCCCCTATATTCTGTTCGTAAAATTCGTCTGGTAAAGGTGGGATTCGAACATGCAAAACTCTTGATAAATGGAAAAGATATAGCCTAGTTAACTGCAGTATTCAGATGGCCTGGACTCAATGGCCGAGTGGTTAGAGTGACAGACTTGAGGTTTGTGTGTGTGGAGTTCAATTCCCATTATATCGTTTTGGTTTAGCTCCAAAACGTGAAGAATCCATTTAGGTTTTCATGGAATTTTGCAAAACGAATAGGCCTACCTAAGTGAACAATATAATCAGGACCAACTATGGGGATAACGAAAGACATTTTGAAGATAAATATATCAAAGTTAATATTAATTAGTAATCATTGAAAGAGGATGCTGACCTGGCAAAAGGTTAACAGGGTTCCGAACCCATAATCTATAGACCAACAGATCAGTGCAATACCACTCCGCCACAGTATCTGGGATAATTCAGCTCAGCTTAAATGTGGATCAAAGGTTGATTCACAGTAAATATTGTAGGATATGTGTATATAGAAACATGCCACCAAACAATATAAATATGGTTCATTATTGATTTACCCTAATATATTCTGTTCATGATATAGGACCAAGAATAGTGGTTCTTATATTGGGGCGGGGATTTAATACATGCTCTACACCTGACATAATATGTGCAGGTGCTGTGGCCGAGTGGTCTAGGCGCTGGCACATGAGCCCTATCCATGCAGGTTCGAATCCCAATAGAAGTCCTGGTTTTTCACAACGAGTTAGTCCCACAAAACCTCTGGACAGCATCCACAAAACCTCCGGACAGCATCCACAAAACCTCCGGACAGAATCCACAAAACCTCCGGACAGCATCCACAAAACCTCCGGACAGCATCTACAAAACCTCCGGACAGCAGTCTCAAAATCTCCGCTCAGCATAGCAGAGGAGAAATATGGAAATAAACCTACAGTGGGAACAATAGGCCCGACACCTGAGCGGAGTATAAGCTGGTATAATCTCTCTCTCTCTCTCGTTTGGATGCAAACATTTCTATAGATTTGTATGAAAAAGGTTTCCCTCCAAAACGTTTGCAAACTTTTGGAAAACGTTTTTTGTTACCAGGGTGGTGTATTATTGCACTATGTAGATCTTAAAGCTATTATACAACCTCAGATACATAGATAGGACACTTTCTGAATATCTGTAAACAGTCTCATTGTTGGAGTGTACTGGTAGCATCCCAAAATATAATGTGTCTTTTAACATTGACTGACTTTTGTACTGTATAATAAAAGACAAAACTCCCATATAAGCCACACCCCAACTCTGTGGCGATGTTATAAGCCGCACCAGTGATCTAACTCGCATACTAGCCACGGCCTATGCATGAGGTTTTACGCTAGTAGACTGTGCTTGTGAGTTGAGCAATGGAAGACTTCAGGCTCCTGTCCACTCAGTGCTGCCTTTTAACAACACTAAATAATCCCCTCAGAATATATTATATAATTAATAGTTGAGTCCTGTCTAACATATTTCAAGACTTTCTTGTCAGAATAAATGGCAGATTATATGAGGAAAAGGATCATACAATCATCTAAGAATCAAATGAAGAAAATGTAAGTTTGAGTGTGCCAACTTGTATAGGAAGTTAGGATTAAGAATTACATTATCTTTTTAGAGTCTGTGGGAGCCGAAATTTGCTGATGAAGAAAAGGTTAATTGTCAATTTGGCACCAGTTTGAGGCTTTTGGATGTTTTTGGAGTTTATCAGATGAGGAAAACTAAATATTCACCAAATAAAACACGCAGGCAAAATTAATTTTTCAAGAAACTAAGATAAATAAACTTGCCTGGCGGACAAATGACTAGTTTTAAGAAAAATTATTTTAGGTTATTTATCTTTTTTTCTCGAAATGAGAAAATTATTTTTGGCAGTGCACCCGGGGAAAATACTGGCACATATATGCATGAACACCGAGAACTATTTCGTTTCTAATAGCAATGTAAAGGTAGATGCAAACCTCCCTTTCTCTGGCAGGCCTCTCTCCCTCCCTTCTTTCTACCTCCCAGTCTCCAGTCCTCCCTTCCCGCCCTCTTGTTCTTGCTCCCCTTCCTCCCTTACCCCTTTCCCCTCCCTCCTCCCCCTCTCCCGTCACTCCACTCCCTCAACTCCTTCGACTCCCCTCCCTGCCCATGTCTTGCTTCCACCTCCCACTTTTCTTCCTTCCGTTTCCTTACTCCCTTTCCTCAACATTACATTTTTCTGCCTCCCTCCTTCACTACCACATTTTTCCCTCCCTCCATCTCTGCCTGCCTCCCTCCCATCCTACCTGCCTGCCTCCCGCCCTCCCTCACTTCTCCTTCTCTACCTACCTTCCTCTCTGCCTGCCTGCCTGTCTGCCTCCCCCCCTGCCTTTCCCCCCTCAATATATTCTGTCTGTCTGTCTGTCCGTCTCTGTTCCTCTGTCCGTCTCTGTCTGTCTCTCAACCCCCGTCTACCCGCTCCCCTCCATTTTTTCCTCCCCTTTCACAGGCACGCTAGTAGCTAAGTGCTGTAAAACGTGGAGACAGACTCTGAGACAGACTCTGAGAGTATATTCACTTCGCCCTGCTCACAGCCATTTTGGAATTTAATGCCGCCACCCAACATGGACACCAGGGGGGGCCCACGCCGCGGCTCCGACTGGTGTCAAACGCATGCGTAACTTTATCCACTTACCTGTTAGCACTTCAACTCAGCATGTCTGGTAAAATGCCATAATACTCAAATACTACTAAATGTGAGATGTGGTCAATGCTATATCCACACCAAAAAGACTTTCCCCTTTCAGTCTGATACATATTAGAGGCATGGCAATGTAGGAGAATAGAGAAATCTATGCTAGTTCACCTGACATTGGGCTCTCCATGAAGCCTAAAATCAGTCAACTTTGAACTGTTTCTGTAAGTATTTAAGGGATGTTCCACTAAAGCTAAAATTGGAAACAATTAGAATGATATATGATGTCTGAAAATGTCCAGTGGAGCATATGGGAGCATTAGTGCTTGTGGTTGAAAAGAATATTTTAGATTGTGTCTAATCAGCACAGCATGCCACTATGAAGCATAGTAGCTAGTTCCTCTAAATGCCAGTGGTGTCACCACTTGATGGCTCTTTCACCACTGACCACCCACTTGGATACTGCAGTGGACAATATTACGCACACGTTTGTCACCAGGGCGAGCCGCGGCGTTTCCCCCCCTGATGGACACCTCTGTCCATGCCCACTGCCGCCACCTGCTGCACACCACTAGAACTAACCGCTCCCTGCGCCCCCTGGTGAGCTGGGGGAGAACTACAAGTCCCCCTACAGGGGGCGGGTCAGTGCCAGTCACTCCGCGCGCCCAGTGAGCTGCTCTTTGAGCTGCTCTGTCATTCTGCAGCAGAGGGTGATCGGAGGGCCTCTCTACACGGCTCAGCTTACCAAGCACATTACAATTAAACATCAATCGATCTCCTAGCAGATGTTTGGCCCGACTAAAACCCAACTGCATAAATCAACATATATCGGTATATTTCACTGGTGTATAAAAAAAAATGGTTGTATGGATACAAAGAGGTGCTATGCCTCAATGCATGGCGCCCTCTACCCTCTCAGAACAGAACTGCTCCGTGAGCTGCTCAGTGAGCTGCTCACGTGGGCGGCCACCACCCTGGAGGAGGGACCAGCCACCACGTGGGTGCCTCACACTGGAGGGGACACCATACCGCCACTGCAGCACGTGCACGCCGGGACTGTACCAGGGTACAGGGTAGGGCTGCATAGGGCACCTGGCTGTTGATTGCAGCACCACTTGTGCTAAGTTGAGAACCTTCAGTGCAGACCCTTGGCCAGTAGGTGGAGCGGCTAACCGGGGGTTGTGACATCACAGGACAGGCCACCATTGCTTCTGTATGAAGTGGTCCCCAGGACTTGGCCCTGCAGTGAGTAGGCCTAGGTACTGAGGACCAATGCTGTTCACATGTCCTCAGGGTTATACAGACTGAAACAATTACTATCCCATCTAGAGACAACCTAAGGAGACACGGGGGATTAGACATGGCCGCGCCCATGACCTAACACCTAGGAGCCCTATAGGTACCACGTGGAAGCCGGGACCAGTGTGAGGGACCCAGGTTGGTAAACGTGACAAGCCACTGTTTTAATCATTGTGACAAGGGACAAGGGAATGCTGGAGGCTGGAAACAAGGGACAAGACTTACTTCTTAAAATCAACGAGGGACAAGGTCTACTTCTTAAAATCGACAAGGTACAAGACTTACTTCTAAAATCGACAAGGGACAAGGCCTATTTCTTAGAATCGACAAGGGACAAAACCTGCTTCTTTAGATCCACAAGAGATAAGGCATAATACATTGGTATTTCTTGTACATGTATTCAGCTAGCCCTGTGTGGCCCTAGTCTACAGGGTATAGGGGTGCTGTAGGCATGTACAGTGTACAGTGTAGGATGTAGGCACCATGCAGGGTGCAGGTTCTGACAGACACCTGTTTACTGCAGCCACAACGTGATCAGGTCTATGGATGAGGCAGGAAAGCACCCCAGGTAGCACCCCCCCCCCCACACACACACAGGGGGTGCGTATAGAGACACCGGTACCTCTCTATACATACATATATATTTCTATACATACAAGAGCATACAGGAATATAAAGGAACCCGCGTCCTTCTACACAGAAAATACAAAACACAATGTGTACATACAGGTCATGGGCAGCGATAAAAGCAGGATAATGATGATTTAGTTTTAAAACCAACACAGCCGAAGGCTAGTCAGCAGGTCCACAGGGCCCATGTGGACCGAACCTGGGAGATAAAATGTAGTTTGTGTGTGTATAGGTATTCAAGGACACTAGCATATGACATGGGTGAGATACAATCTATGAAAGTCACCCAGAACTATGGACCTTTACACACCAGTTCTACAGCAGGTATACGCACCAGGGATGTACAGTGTTTGTTAAAGGGTGATCGGATCTATGAGGTGAGGGGAGAAAGCACCCAGCTGTATCTAGTACTAAGTAGTAGTGCCAAGTTTAAAACAGGATGGTTCCTGACCATACGGTGTCAGGGGAGACGAGGACTAAGCCATACTTTGGTTATAAGAGGACATAGCACATTGAGTCCTAGACTATAGTGGAATATTGAGACAGAAGGGTGCATTAAACACCAAACTGTACAATCAAATAATGCAACACTCTATATATACCGAGGATACACCACTATACTGACTACCATGAGGGGGTATGACTCTAGACCCCTAAATTCGATATGGCAACATGGGCATTTCTTTAAACATGAAGCCTGAGGCTTAATATGATACTGACAGGGGACATGGACAGTTCTTGAAATCGACATGGGACATGAGCATTGTTAAGCGACATAGACATGCGACATGGTCATTTCTTAAAATCGACATGTGACATGGGGACCCCCCCCCCCCACCAAGGGCCCTATAGGGATGGACACACGTGACCCGTCACCGACTGGAAGGGACATATGCTGTGCTGAGTTGAGTTATTTTACTGCTCTCCTCATGAGGATGTTTCAGGGGGACCGAATTATCTAATGCTTGACTCCTCATGGAATATCATCTTCTACTAGCATATTATCTAGTACGCGCAGCCATTACATTCCGCTGGGTGCTGCATGATAACCGCTGTTTACGGCTATCAGCATGGGTACCTGTTGTAGCACTGGGATTACGGAGTGAATACAGGGAGTGATTTCATTGGTGTAGAGGAGGAGACTACGATGGGGGACCAGGAGGGTTGTGTCACCAGGACTACAGGTAGGTTGCTATATCACTTTTATTTCTGTACAAATGAATAGGTTGCTGAGAGTGACTCTTCAGCCTGGGGAGGGCACTGGCTCTATGGAAGTACACGTCGAGTGCAAAACTACTGCCCGCCTTAAAACAGGAGCTGTCAAACAACCGCCCTCATAACTGATTCATTACAGATAAGCCACCGCCCCTGTTATTTCAGGGACCCCTGTTATACTACCATTGTAACCTGATGTAAATAGTACAGCCTGTTTTGCTAAGGGAGTGTTCCACTGACGTCGGTCAGCCGTAATTCTGTTATCCATGAAAGTCTATAATGTTAAACTTATGGGCGAATCTCGTCCGACGGACGAAATCTCGGCCGATTCCGTCAGTTTTTTTGGGCCTAACCAATCATGATTATTTTGCATGGACACACATCTCAACACATCTCAACACATGTATCCCTGTCTCAAGAGGGATTGAAATCCAAGTCGGCAGTATGCATTAGGCCATAAAAAAGGTGTGTTTCAAGTTACATAGTCTGCCAATCTAGATAGGGTAGGTCAGATTTTCTTCTTTTTTAAATTTTGCGCCGACTCGCCGACAACAGCGTTGACCTTTGGACTATCAAATTGACTCTGAAATAGCCCAAAATTTAAAACTGGATAAAAATGTCTAGGGTCGGCCCTGTTTTGCTAGGTAGGGTCGAGTAGCCTGAAACACACCTTCTTTTTTTTGGCCTTAGGCCTAATGATTTATGGTAACATGCACAGTGATGCCAAAGGTGATACAAGTACATGTAGTTACGAGCAGCTCACAACTACAATTGATTATATGAAGATACGCATGGATATAATTATAGTCCCATTTAATATGCTTATCCCTTCAGTCATAACCCTACCTAAACCTTGCATTCAAGCATCATGATGGCCATATTAGGTTGATACACTCCTGAAGGGTCGTCATGATGCATGAATACATACAGCCCTGTTGAGTCTACTCCACTAGGGATGCATGAATGCATCAAGACTGCAGAGGGCATGATGCACTAATTAAAGTACATTACATCACCTTATATGCGAGGACGGCATGATACCTTAATGCATCATGCCCTTGGTCGTCATGACGCATGAATGCAGCCCTGGCGAGTAGCTCACTATTGCTGCATTCAAACATCATGCCGACCCTATGGGGTTGAGACACTCCCGAAGGGTGGGCATGATGCTCCAATGCAGCACTGGTGAGTTATTTGCCGGGGCTGCATTGGTGCATCATGACGACCCATATCATCGTTTTGTGACATGTGTCCTTAAAGATGGTATATCGGCTAATAGACTTCCCTAACCTTTTCTTCAAAATGGATATGATTTTAATGTCAAGGGGTTTGTTATTATTTTAGCTGATATGCAATGCTCAATGTTAAATATATTTGTCTATAAATGCATGATTTGAGATAGAAAACAATGTGGCTTATTCACATCACTGACTCAGTGTCCCCTCCTATGTGAGCATACTGGGAACTAAGCTAATAGGGAAAGCACTGAGCCATGCAGTATAAATACAGGGAGTTTTAGTGTCGACCAACAGTAAAAACTATGGTAACTGCATATGCTACTTTTATAGCTTTAGACACTTTCAATTATTTTAAAACTTAGGGAGTATTTATAGGAGACCCTATGCAAGAGCAGTATGACATTATGAGAAATTCACCGAATTTTAGCTGACATACCATCTTTAAAGGGTTAAAGGGTTAAACCTTCAGGATAACACAGCCTGCAGCTTAATGATACATATGCAGCATAGAGTAGACTACATCTGTAGCTACCACACACCAGGTGGCCATCCTATACACTGGAGGTGGATGGAGATAATCCTGACAGGAGCCAGCAGATAATCCCTGACCATCTGTCTGGTGTAGGGGGGGGGGGGGTGCATGGGGGGGGGTGCATGGGGGGGGGTGAGTAAGTAGGGTGTGGAAAGAGTAGTTTTATGCAGCTGCATCTGTATATATGGAAGGTCATCTCGTTCACTGAAGTGCTTTTTGAATTTTTTTTTAAGTATCCTCAAGCCAGCAGATAATCCCTAAACATAGGTGTGATGTAGGTGTGTGTGTGTGTGTGGGGGGGGGGGGTGCTTGGGGGTACATGGGGTTGCATGGGGGTGCGGGGGGTGGTGGTAGTAAGTAGGGTATGGAAACAGTAGCTTTATGCAGCTACATTCTATATATGGAACACTGTAAACAGTTGGTTGTCATTTTTGTAGGTGTACTGTAGATTCTACTGTTTGTGTACAGTTCATTGGAGGTAAACAGTAGAATCTACTGTAAATCTACAGTAGATTATACTGTAAATCAATTCTACAGTAGCTTCTACTGTGTACCTACACTAACTATTTACAGTGAAGACCATCTCGTTTACTGAGGTGCTTTTTGAATAAAAAGATAATTTCAAAATGGATCGTCAATGCTCTACCTCCTGATGAGTCAGGGTCAGTTAATGCCATTTTAAAACGAGTTCTTTATTTTTCAATAGCTTTTAGTATTTCCAGGCAGGCAGGAAGTCCATATATATCTGCCCATACAAACTCCAGGAAAATGTGTTGCATGTTGGAAAAAGTGGCCTTGTACCAACCAATCATTTATTTAATTGAGTCACTAGAACGTAAACATTTTACAATTAATTACGTATGTATTCCCATGTCAGATATATACTAATCTGGATGCGTGAACATTATAAGGCCACTCAAAAAAAAAAAATTGTTTCTCATCACCAAGCAGTGAAAAATATGACGAGGGCGTTTTTTATTTAAATTTTTTTTTTTTTTTACTCGGGCATAAATACATAGGAGATTTTTCGCGATAAATTTTCACATTTTCACTGAAATCCCAGGGTGGCAAAAAACCCATCGCCTGTGAGGAGTTTGAGGGTCATCAGCCACCAGATGAGTCAACTATTCAAAGCGGAGTAGTCAGCATCATCATAGCGATGAACCAATCTAATTCACATCGAGGACCCAAACTCATATGGGGCAGACCTCATCAGAGTACATGTGCAGGTCCTGGGGGGCCACTCTCATATTTATGCATACCATGTGCGTACATTAGGCCACTCAAAAAAAAAAAATTGTTTCTCATCACCAAGCAGTGAAAAATATGACGAGGGCGTTTTTTATTTAAATTTTTTTTTTTTTTACTCGGGCATAAATACATAGGGAAATTTTGATTTTTCGCGATAAATTTTCACATTTTCACTGAAATCCCAGGGTGGCAAAAAACCCATCGCCTGTGAGGAGTTTGAGGGTCATCAGCCACCAGATGAGTCAACTATTCAAAGCGGAGTAGTCAGCATCATCATAGCGATGAACCAATCTAATTCACATCGAGGACCCAAACTCATATGGGGCAGACCTCATCAGAGTACATGTGCAGGTCCTGGGGGGCCACTCTCATATTTATGCATACCATGTGCGTACATTACCCTGAAGATGACATTTCTGGCCAAAAAAAGTTACCACTTTTTCCCCAAAGTGGCCCATAATTGACCCCTTTTGGGGCCCGGTTGGACCCGCCAATGTGACCCAAAAAGGACCTCCTTCCTGCTACTCTGTGTGTCGTGTTTACTATAGAACATATAGAGAGTGCCCCCCCTTGGGTACAGGTGTACTAGACCAGGGTCCCAGTTCACCAGGCCTCCAACCACTCCACACTACACACAGACCCACAAAGAGCAGTGGTAAGTACATGTCCAATATCTGTTTAAACACTCCAACACCACCCATGGTTTATGGGCATCTCTCTGACATATTGGGGCTAAAGAAATCTGATGGGGCTAGGAATACATATATGTACATGTGTACACCTGTTTTAGTAAGATAGAACTAAAGCCAAGTGCTATTATAGAAGGTATGTGGAGAGCACTCCTGGCCAAGGTATATAATTAGCCCCCTCCCCTGACTGTAGTACTGTGTAGCCTGTGGTGGTGGTGGGTAGTGTGTGACCACAGCAGGCACACTGTGATATGCTTGCAGACAGGCAGAGACACAGGAGGATAGGTAAGGATTCAGGGGTTCAGGGAGGGAGAAGAAGAGGCAGGGAGACCAGAGACACAGGCAAGTATATGAAGGGATGCATCAGATAAGCACCATGGAAGTAGGAAGTAGCAGGTGATGTGAGGGTGGTAGGTAGGCATGAGTATAGTGGAGTGAGGGTGGGTTCTGTATAGTTCACAGTCCTCCCAGGTATCCTACTACATTGTACCTATCCTGTGTGTGTGTGTGTCCCTTTGTCTTTCTCTGTCACTCTGTGTCTGTCAGTATATCTACCTCTAAGGGAGTAAGAGAGAGAGAGATAGGGAGTGAAGGAAGGAAGGAAGGAAGGAAGGGAGGAAGGAAGGGAGGAAGGAAGGAAGGAAGGAAGGAAGGAAGGAGGGAAGGAAGGAAAGAAGGAGGAAAGGAGTGAGTGAGGGAATGAAGGAAGGAAGGAGGGAGAGAGGATGGGGGAGGAGGGAGGGAGGGAGAGAGAGGGAGGGAGGGAGGGAGGGAGGGCGAAGGAAGGAAGAAGGGAGGGAGGGAAGGAGGG